>ML285640.1:2787-26639 GCA_005239495.1 Nicotiana undulata
CTTTACATTTCAGTTATTACCCTGTTCTACCGTGCTAGCATTTTGTTGCCCCTATTACCCCCAGCATGTTCTCCCCGTATATGTCTTACTTGCTTATTTCCGTCGATATTTTTTCGGTTATTATATAGAATTGCACATGTACATATATTATTGTCGGTCCTAGCCTCGTCACTACTTCGCCGAGGTTAGGCTCGGCACTTACTCAGTACATGGGGTCGGTTGTACTGATGCTACACCTGCACTTCTTTATGTTGTAAAGACTACGCAGCCGGGCCCGGTGGTCACTGACGGTTGGAGCATTCCATCAGTTCATACATGAGACATCGAGGTAGACCCGCAGACGTTCGTGGGCCTTGGCGTCACCTTCTACCCTTCACTTTCAGCTCTGTCTTATCTTACAGTTCAAAGACAGTCATATGTACTTATTTCCAGACCTTTGTTTTAGTAATCTCTTAGACAGTTCGTGAGTATGTGACACCAGTTCTGGGTTATATGTATGGGTTTTACTTCGAAGCTTGCCATGTTATTTTCTTGTAATTTGGTAACTTTCATGTTGTTAACTAAAACTGCCCTTGTCATCCTGTTTTATCTTAGTTGTTAATGAGTTTTATTTAGTTCAAACGTTGGCTTGTCTAGCGGCTTCAACGTTAGACGCAGTCATGGCCCGGTGGGATTTCGGGTCGTGACAGCCAATTTGGGCTTGGGTCTGTTGGGTTATTTTAATTGGGTTAGGGGCTAGGTTAATTTTAGGCTAAAATTGAAATAGGGGTGGCTAATTGTTAAATACCCAATTGAATTAACTAAAAAATAATTTATAAAATAGCTGATAATTATTAAAATGAAATTCATGCTGAGAAAATAAATTAAAATGATTAATTAGTATTTAAAATATAAAATGATTAATTATTGGATGAAAAATGGTATAAAATATATGATTGGGCTATAATTGTAAAGTTATTGCAATTATAAGACAAAGAGTGCCAATTTGGCTAATTGTGAAATAATTTGGTCTTAATAGGACCAAGAATAATACATTAAATCAAGAAATGTTTTTGAAATCATTTATAATGTAATTTTGTAATTATTTATTGGAAATAAAAATGCTGGATAAATTAAAATAAATTAATAAAAATATAGGAAAATTATGGAAATTACTAATTGCTATTAATGCATGATTTTGAAGGTATATATGCAATTTAAAAATATTCTGAGGAAAAATTGGGTATCAACAGTTTCCCCTCTTTACCTGGAAAGGATGAAAGAGTTTGTCGGGTAAAGATATGATGGCCAATTTGACCGAGTGAAACGATTTGAGAGATTTAGGCCGCACCCTGGCTTGTGAGCTGCCTACATATCCTTGGTTTTACAGGAATCAGGCCGTATGTAGTTTCGGAGTCATCGGCGAAGTATACTGGTGAAGTCATTACAATAACGGACACAACATCTAGGGCTGGATGTGTAGCCAGTTTACGGGAATGGTTAGGTTTGATATGGTTGGGAGAACTGGAGCGGGACTGCTCTTGCTAGGATAGCCGTCGCTTGCCGGGTTACCTGCAAAAGTAAACTAATACAAGCGCATATTGTGCGAAAATTTAAACATGATGCAAGTTCCCGTCGGACTATGAACGTTGTCTTCGGAGTTAAGGATGACATCCTCAGACCATGATGTCCTGGGCCATGAAATAATGTTCTCGGGCCATGAAGATGGTGCCTCCGAACGATGACGCCTTTGAATAATGATATGCAAGAATGCGAGAGATCCTCAGGCCATGACATGGTGTTCTCGGGCCATGAAGATGGTGCCTCCGAACGATGACACCTTTGGACAGGTTGGCGATATTTCAGCCTATGAAATGCAGTAATATGATGCGGACAAGACAGAGCTTAGTCTTGCGAGTTGAAGGGCGGATCTTAGCCCAAAATAAAAGCGAAGTAAATAGTGCTTGAGAGACAACGCTTAGTGTCGATGAAAAAGTAAATTGGAGGCAGAGCTTAGCCTCATGCAGGTAGGAAGGCAGAAAGGTAGACTTATGCAAATGGAAGGCAGAAAGGTAGCCTTATGCAAGTGGAGGTGGAGCTTAACCTCATGCAGATGGAGACAGAGCTTAGTCTCATGCCAACGGAAGGCAGAAAGGTAGCCTTATGCAGTGGAAGGCAGAAAGGTAGCCTTATGCAGTGGAAGGCAGAAAGGTAGCCTTATGCAGAGGAAGGCAGAAAGTTAGCCTTATCCAAGATGGAGACAAAGCTTAGTCTTATGCAAACGGAAGGCATAAAGTTAGCCTTATGCAAGATTAAATAAACGACAATGGAGTTTCTTAGCTGGTAGTAGATTGCGGTATGGTGATCGTTGTGAGCATTGTGACTATGGAGCATTGTTTTGTTTGTGATGATAGCAAATGTTGGCAGGTGCGACGGCTCTGGGAATCGTATCTTTGAACAATGTTTGTTCTTTGTATAGAAAATCTTAGCATTTGCAGCTGTGCCGAAATTTATGCCTGCATCCAAAGAAAAATCGTGAGTTCCATAAATGGGGAGGGTTGGTTCGTATTCCCGCTGGCTTTGCTTGACTTGTACACTGGGTCTGATGATCATGTTCATATCATCGGGGTAGCGTTTACTAAACAGAGCTATATTTAAAAATAAGCATGCATGATTTTGTGAAGACATAGTATAATAAAAAATATATTTTGAGAAATTTAGATGAACCAGCGACCGTTACATGGTTCCAGATATTGCAACCTCTCATGCTATGGAATTTTGAGAGTCCACCTCAAAATTCTTCCCCAGTTAAATGAGTTGACGCTTCTGACTATTGCGCATGCGCTGATCGACTGAACTTGCTTTGAAATTTTGAGGGTCCTCCTCAAAATTCTGCCCCAGTTTCCAATTGCGGGGGGAAAATGAAATTTTTATTGAATTGTGACCGAACCCATAGGGATGCCTACGTATCCCCTATTAAACGGGAATCAAGTCAGGCGTAGTTCAATTTACATCATTGATTAAAGCATAAAGGATTACACATAATAGCGTTTGACTACATCTGAATTGATTGGCTTTGGCCAGACTTCTCCATCCATTTCTGTAAGTATAAGAGCTTCTCCTGTCAGTACTCGGTGAACCATATACGGACCTTGCCAGTTGGGAGAGAATTTCCCTTTGGCTTCATCTTGATGTGGAAAGATTTTCTTCAACACTAGCTGCCCTAGTGTGAACTGTCTTGGTTTGACTCTTTTGTTGAAAGCTCGGGTCATTTTATTCTGATAAAGTTTCCCATGACATACTGCATTCATTATTTTCCCGCCTATGAGGGCTAGTTGATCATAACGACTCTTTACCCATTCTACATCGCTGAGCTTAGATTCTTGTATGATTCTCAAGGAAGGAATCTCCACTTCAGCAGGAATGACAACTTCTATACCATAAACCAGCAAGTAAGGGGTTGCTCCAGTTGATGTGCGGACTGTGGTGCGGTATCCCAATAAGGAAAATGATAACTTCTCATGCCATTGCTTGTGATTTTCTATCATATTCCTCAGTATCTTCTTGATGTTCTTATTGGTGGATTCTACAGCTCCATTCATCTGAGGTCTATATGTTGTAGAATTCTTATGCTTGATTTTGAAGGTCTCGCACATGGCTTTCATCAGGTCGCTGTTGAGATTGGAACCGTTGTCGGTGATGATTGATTCGGGAACTCCGAATCGACAAACAATACGGTTGCGGACAAAGTCTGCCCCAACTTTCTTAGTAACTTCTTTGTAAGATGCTGCTTCGACCCATTTAGTGAAATAATCAATTGCTACCAAGATGAACCTGTGTCCGTTTGAGGCGGTAGGCTCGATCGGTCCAATAACGTCCATTCCCCAGGCGGCGAATGGCCAAGGTGAGCTTGTTGCATTGAGCTCGTTTGGGGGTACCTTTATCATATCTGCATGTACCTGATATCAGTAGCATTTCCGGACATACTGGATGCAATAGGTTTCCATGGTCATCCATAAATAACCGACTCTGAGTATTTTCTTGGCCAGGACAAAACCGTTCATATGTGGGCCTCAAGTCCCAGCATGGATCTCTTCAAGTAATTTGGAGGCTTCCTTTGCATCAACACATCTCAATAATCCCAGATCGGGAGTCCTCCTATACAGGATTCCTCCGCTATGAAAGAAACTGTTGGACAATCTCCGGAGCGTGCATTTCTGAGTATGACTTGCAAGCTTTGGGTACTCTCCCTTTGATAGATACTCCTTGATGTCATGGAACCATGGTTTTCCGTCTACTTCTTCTTCAACATGGGCATAGTAGGCCGGCTAGCTATGGATCTTCACTGCAATAGGGTCAATGAAGTTCTTATCTGGATGCTGTATCATGGACGATAGGGTGGCCAATGCATCGGCGAACTCGTTCTGAATTCTGGGGATGTGCCGAAATTCTATCTTCGTGAACCTCTTTTTCAATTCCTGCACGTGGTGCAGATACGGCAGTATCTTGGAATTATTAGTGGCCCATTCTCCTTGCACCTGGTGTATTAGCAAGTCTGAGTCACCAATTAGTAACAACTCATGAACATTCATATCAATGGCCATGTTGACCCTAAGATGCAGGCTTCATATTCCGCCATATTGTTGGTGCAGGGGAATCTGAGCTTAGCATATACCGGATAATATTGACTGGTTTCTGATATTAGGACAGCTCCAATGCCGACTCCTTTAAAGTTCGCCGCTCCATCGAAGAACATTCTCCAACTGTCATAGGATTCTGCAATATCTTCTCCTATGAATGATACCACTTCGTCGGGAAAATACGTTTTCAGGGGTTCGTATTCTCCGTTCACAGGATTCTCAGCAAGATGATCTGTCAATGCTTGTCCCTTGACTGCTTTCTGAGTCACATAGACAATGTCGAACTCACTCAGCAGTGTCACGACCCAAAATCCATAAGGTCGTGATGGCGCCGGACACCACTGTCATGCAAGCCAAACCTTAGTTAGTTTAAAATAAATTCCTGTCTCAATATTTTCAAAATCGTTACCTTTCACTTTAATACATAATAACTAGATGAAATCCATTTACGTAAAAACAACAGTCTATTTTCCACTTTAATAAAATACATCCCAAATACATCCCAGAACCCGCTGTCACAAGTACATGAGCAATTTCTAAGACTTTTTACAAAATACTACAAAGCTTGTCCGAAATATAAGTTGGACAAGGACTTTAGAATAAAATAGATACAATACATAGATGAAGACTCTGTCGGCTGCGAATCGCCTCCGGATGATGCAGCTCGCCTAAGCCTCCAAACCAGCTTCATCGCTATGAAAGTACCTGTGCAACGAAACTCACAGCAAGTGTAGCATGAGTACGAAAATAAAGTGTACTCAGTAAGTATCCTGCCTAACCTCATAGAGGTAGTGACGAGGGGTCGACTTGACACTCACTAGGGTCTAACAATGTAATTTAACAATATATGACAACAACAAAAGGCACATGAGGGTAATAAAATCAGTAAACTTTAAAAGTAACTGCAATTCAATAAACACTAGAAGTAAATAAATAATTTCTACTTCATTTTCCCCCCAAATATCTTTCAAGTCATTATCCATGAAATCATTTAACAATTTACGTCCTTAAGACAATTTAACAATTCAAGTCACAAGTGGTATATCATATGTATATATATGCGTAGGAAATGTCAAGGGTCGTTCGGACCGAACCAACAATAAAAGTAAATTGTGCACTGCTGAGGGTCGAACGGTCCGAATCTTTGCCATAAAATAATCATATCTATGCACTGTCGAGGGTCAAACGGCCCAAACGATAAGTGCATATTTCAATCCCGTCGTGGCGTACGACCCGCTCCCATGAGAGGGGGGGAAATAACACTCCGCTCGCGGAATATAAATTGCGAAGAGGTCACATGCACATACAACATTTTCTTAAATTACCTTCAATGAACAATTCCTTTAAGTTACTAAATTTCTGTGATCTCAGGGAAAACCAAAATTTCATATAGCATCAATTCATAAAGCATATAACTTATTTCTAGAAAGGACGCAAGGCATTATGTGGGTCCTAGACTACTCGGACATGGAATAACAGTAGCTACGCACAGACTCCCGTCACCTCGTGCGTACGTAGTCCTCGCAAATAATAGCATATATTCATTTAGTTCACCTATGGGGACAATTCCCCCTCACAAAGTTAGAAAGGAGACTTACATCACTCCGAAATCCCATAACCGGCTTCCAAGCCCTTCTGACGGCTACAATTGACGGACAACGCCCCAAAACTACCAAATAACGGGCAAAGCAATGAAAATTAACTCTAATACTCGTAACAAATTCAAATTATATCATTTCCCAACTCCACTCAATGAATTGACCAAAATGCCCTCGGGCCCACGTGCCCGGATTCCGAAATTTCTCGAAGATAAACTCAACCCATAACTTTACTAGTTCAAATATACAATTTACTCAAATATTCATTCTCAATTCGTGGTTTAAATCCAATTTACCAAATTTCTAGGTTTTCTTCAAAAATCCCAATTTTCCCACAATTTCATGTCTAATTCCATGAATAAACCTTGAACGTAACTTGGAAATGAGAAGGAATCACTTACCTCTTGATGCTTGATGAAAATCACCTTTTGAAATCCTCCAAAATCGCCTTAACCAAGTGAAAGAATTCATGAAATGGCTAAAATCCCGTTAATATAGCACACTGCCCAGAAAAAACCCCTATGCGATCGCATAGGCCAACTATGCTGCCCAGATTCCTTCTCCGTGATCGCACAACCTTGCCCGCGATCGTACATGCCATTTTCCAGCTCCCTCCAAATTCTTCTCCGCGATCGCACAACCTTGCCCGCGATCGCACAGCCAGCCCCAGGCCTTCTTCGCGATCACACACTGACTTCCACGATCGCATAGGCCAAAAACCTCGCCCCTCAATTTCTTCTTCGCTATCGCATCCCAGGGACCGTGATCGCAATGCACAACAGGGACACCAGAAGACAGCAGCAGCAAATCACTCAAAAATGACCCGAAACCACCCCGAAACACACCCGAGGCCCCCGGGACCCCGTCCAATCACACGACTCAGTCCCATAACATCCCACGGACTCGCTCGAGGCTTCAAATCACCTTAAACAACATCGAAATCATGAATCGCACCAAATACCTCATGTAGATCAACTCGGCCTAATGAATCTTTTATCCAACAACTCCTTCAAATGCTCCTGTAGATCTTTCAACTTAGCTGGAGCCATAATGTATGGGGGATTAGATATGGGCTGAGTGCCCGGCACCAAATTGACACCAAAATCAATATCTCGATCGAGGTGGCGTCACCCATAGATCTGCATGAAACACATCTAAATAATCCCTCACTACTGGAACTGAAACAACAGTAGGAGTCTTATTGCTAGTATCTCTAAAAAATGCCTGGTACGCAAAACACCCCCTCTCAACTATTCGTTAAGCCTTCAAAAATAAGATCACCCTACTAGGGATATGACTAAGAGAACCCTTACATTATGATCTTCTTAATACGGGCATAGTCAATGTTATGGTCTTAGCATGACAATCCAGAATAACATAATACAGAGATAGCCAATCCACACAAAAAATCACCTCAAAATCTATCATATTCAGCAACAGAAGATCAACCCTACTCTCATAGACCCCAATAGTAATCACATAAGACTAATATACATGATCCATCATAAATGAATCATCGACAAGTGTAGATACATGAACAGGAATATCAAGATAACCAAGAGGCATATCCAATTGAGAAGCAAAATATAATGATACATATGAATAGGTAGATCCCGGATCAAACAACACAAAATCATCTCTATGACAGACTGAAATCATACCTATGATCACGAAATCTAAGGCCATTGCCTCGGGTCTACTTGAAAAAGCATAGCAACGAGCCTGACCACCACCGATCTGACCTCCACCAACCTAATCCCTTCCTCTAGGGCGGAGTCTACCCGCATGCACTCTCCCTCTAGTTGACTGGGCAAGGATGGTGCAGTTGGTGCGAGAAAGATTGGCTGAGAAATCTGTAGAGCTACGCCTCTAACAAGCATGGGGCAATACTTTCTCGCATGTCCAAACTCTCCACACACATTACAACCTCTATCTGACTGAGGTTGCTGAACCTGAATCTGCCCCTGATGACCTGAATACCGTAGGAGGAACCCTGAATTAACGAAGCATGATACGAACTCACTGGGAGAGCATTGAAAAATATGGAATTGGAGTGCTGGAAAAGGACCGAGCCACTGCACCATGGGCTTCATGATGTATGGATTGAGTTGGCCTACCATGATAGCCTCTACCAAACTGTCCCCTACCTCGAGATGAGGTACCACTGAAACTACCAAATCGACGAGGCCTCTTATCCCTCATCGTGGCCTCTCTCCCAAACTGCAAATGCGCTCAATCCTTCGAGCTATCACCATGGCCTAATGGATATTAGTACCAATCTTTGACTCTCAATCAATAGCAACCCTGATTCTATAAGACAATACCTCAATAAACCGCCTCACCTTCTTTGCGTCGATGGGGATCAAGAAAGCAAAATGATAGAACAACTATATGAATGTCACCTCATACTCGGTGATAGACATGCGATCTTATAGAAGATGCTCGAACTGACCACTCAAGAAATAAATGCGAGGACTGAGTCCAAGAAAGTTTAGATGAACCTGCTTGTCTGCCCAGCTCGTAGGTTTACCACCATCTCCTAGCATCCCTTCTTAGTTGAAATGTCCTAAAGTCCACCCCATTGGACTCTACCAAACCCAAGTTGTGAAGAATCTGATGGCATTTATCTATAAAATCATGTGCATCCCCTGAAGAGCCACCATCAAAGTGAGGAGGATGTAGCCTTTTAAACTTTCCAATCCTCATTTGCTCCTCAACAAGCATGGATGGCTTAACCCCAAGTATAGATGCTACAATGGGTTGCTCGCTGCCAATTAGCAATACTCTCGTTGTCTGAAACATTGCCGCTACCTACTCTGGAGTACGAGTGGCAGGGGTTTGAGCTCCCCCTATAGCTTGTTATATGGCTAGGGCCACTGGAACTACTCTAGCATGAGTTAATGCATCAATAAACAGACCATCTAGGCCATAACCTCCTCAAAATACTGGTGTAGCAACAAAACCCTCCGAATGTTGAGTTGGTACTGGAGCCTCAACATGATCATAAATAATCTGATCCTCTACCTAATTCGCTAGTGGGTCCACTGAGACTGCCCTAGTGCACTCATGGGCTCCGTTGGGTGCTTAACCTCTAGTTATAACTATGCGACTCCTGGTATGAGCTTTTGCCATGCCCCGAGTCCTGCCCCTCTTGGATACGACCGGTGGTGCTGCCTCTCCATCAGCTATTGCAGCTGCTGAAGCACGCTTTCTCACCATCTTTGAGATAATAGAAGAGAAATATTTAGACTTGGACAATAATACACACGATAAGAAATAAATCAAGGAAAGTCCCTAAAGCCCTATAGCCTCTCACAGATAGATACTGACGTCTTTGTATTGATCCACAAGACTCTACTAGGCTTGCTCGTGACTTGTGTGACCCATAGGACCTAGAGCTAGGATTCCAACTTGTCACGACCCAAAAACCTACCAACGACTGTGATGGTGCTTAACCCACTTGCTAGGGAAGCCAAAACACAACAACAATTATAAAAGCAGATTATTAAGTCATTAGCAGAGTCACGATGTGAATAAAAAAGTAAAATAAGTCTCAAATCAACATTATTAATACATAAGTCTAAGATAGGATCTAGACACAACCACAATAGTCTCACAATCTCCCAAAAGCCGGTGTCACATTATCACGAGCATCTAACAATACTAAATTGTATCAACTGAACAACAACATATATATGTTTGGAAAGAATCAAATAAACGAGGATAAAAAATTAAGGAATGAGGACCCCATATGCTGCAGATCGGATAAAATAAGTCATCTCACCATGAAGTCTCCAAGTAGCTCCTACACTGCTGGATGGGTATCACTAGTACCAGCCTCAGAATATGTAAAAAAATATGTAGCAGTGTAGTTTGAGTATAAAATCACGGTACTTAGTAAGTATCAAGTTTATCATCAAAGAAGTAGTGGCGCAGGATCGACATTGATACTCACTAACAGTCCAAATATCAAGTGAAAGCATAAATAGGATATGCAATAAGACACGGTATCTCCAATTATGTACAAAACATAAGGATATAGTAAATATGGAATTTAGGCATGCTTTTCAGATAAACATATCAAATATAATGTTAATACTCAATTCTTGCATAAAATATGATGTGTATCAATCATTAGTTATATAAGAGCTACTACATGAGTCTAAGATGTATATACATGCTTAGAACTCACTCTCAGTACCTCACAACACAAACCCTTGTGCCTGACACAATCCACGTGTCCAAACCAAGCACCAATTTAGTGCCTACACTCATAAGGCCCAAAGTAACATGGGTAGTCAACTGACCCTACAGGGACATATATATATCCAAGCATCAGTCAAAT
This sequence comes from Nicotiana undulata, assembly GCA_005239495.1. Classification (NCBI taxonomy): domain Eukaryota; kingdom Viridiplantae; phylum Streptophyta; class Magnoliopsida; order Solanales; family Solanaceae; genus Nicotiana; species Nicotiana undulata. Next base: position 13,350 of record ML285640.1, read on the forward strand.
CACAGTAAATGACCAATAGTCAACATCCGCTCATAGTGTCCTTAGTGCGAAAATCCTCAACTTTCCTCCATATCCAACTCTCCAACTCATGCATATACGTATGAAATAATATAATTAAGATACACTAGGACATACTAATAAAAATGCGGACGATTGTTCACACGGATAAGAGATGTCTACGGAACATATAATACAACTTTTCATAAAAGTTCCATATGTTTGTTCAATATTCATAAGTCTAATAGTGATCTCTAACATGAGTAAAATAATCCAAGTAGCCACTAAATTATAAATCAATGAGAAGTGTATGACTACAACTAATCAAAAAGCTCAATATGGTGAAAGAAACCCTTCGTGCCCAAATCAATAAGCCATAACCGAAGCATGATTTCTAATCATAGTTAAAATTCATCACTTAGTCATCATAGAATCATAGAAACATGGATAAATAATTCACACAGTCCAAATAAGGCATACTACAAGCCTAATTCTACTCGGGCATGGTCATAACCTAGCCAGTGCATATACACTAGTCACCTCACATATAAGAAACTCTCAAATCAAGCACCAGGTAGCAAATAGCTATGTAGAGAATTTCCTCTTACAAGGATAAACAAGAGACTTACCTCTTCCAAAGAATACCTTCAACCTTCCGAAATCGCTTTTTCTTTCAAATCTACATCCAAACGACTCGACTCTAACCAAATATTATGTAAATGAGTAAATATAAGCTTTAGTAATTATGTCCTATAAAAAAATTCAATCTTTAACCCAAATCAAAAAGTCAATAAGAATTCAACCTCGGGGCCCAGGACCGTAATTCAAATATGATCATGGATATGGATAACCCACAACACCACGAGTCCAAATATATAATAAGATTCCAAATCGGGTTTCAATTGCCTGTTCAAAACCCCCCAACTTTACTCTCTTAAGTTCATACGAAAAAATCCCAAATTCTATGCTTTAAATCCTTGATTTAGCGGTTAAAATTCGTGTAGATTCTTGAAATTATCAAAAGTGTGTAAGATTACTTACCCTCTTGACTTAAGTGAAAATATCCTTGCAAAATCGCCTTTTTGAAGTCTAGGGCTCAAAATATGAGAGAACGGGCAAAAATACCTAAATCTCACACCTATATACTGCCTAGGGGTTACTCTGTGTTATCGTGCCTGAGCCTTCGCGATCGTGGGGCACAACTGACCAGTGCTCCTAAGCGACTGTGACTCGTCTCATGTCACTGCAAAAACTATCTGTTGGACCCCCTGCTGGTTGTACACAAACACATCTCCACTATCGCGATCACGATGGTTGCCGACCACACAAATTTCCGTGATCGTTAACCAAGGTCTGCAAATATGAAGCACAATAACCCTAACCTCATTCCTTCTCCGCGATCGCGTCCCTACACCCCTGATCGCAAAGCAAACCAGCCCGACCAAAAATTCTTCTACGCAATCACGAGCCTCTGTTATGCGATCGCATGGTATTGCAACAACACTTATGGTATCAGTTGCTGCAAACTCTTCCGAAACGGTATGAAATTACCCTGAAACTCATCCAAATACTTCGGAACCCCGTCCAATCATTCCAACAAGTCTATATACTTGATATAAACTTATATCAAGGTTCTAAACATAAAAATAACAACAAAACCAAGAATCGAAGATCAAATCCATTCCTTAACTTTCAAACTTTCCAACTTCACTGTATGCGTTCAAATCATAATTAGATAGTTTTTATCACAACCAAACATTGCACATAATCAACCATTCGGACCTATGTAAGATCTCAAAACAACAATCAAAGCTCATTAACTCAAAAGTGAACTATCAATCAAACTTAAGAACTCTCTAATTCTTAAAAATTGCCAACTTTCGGCAATTAGAGTAAAAATCTTCTAGGAACATCCAAAACTAAATTCAAACATACGCCCAAGTCCAAATTATCCTACGAACCTATAAGAACCCTCAGTCTCGATTCCAAGGTCGTTACTCAAAAGTCAACCGTTGGTCAACTCTAACAACTTAAGCTTCCAAAATGGAACTAAGTATTCCAATCACTCCTGAGCCTTCCCGAAACCAAACCAACTATCATCGCATGTCATAAAACATCAAAAGAAACTACGAAAAATATCAAATAGAGAAACGAGATTCTAATACTCAAAACGATTAACCAGATCGTTACACAAGGCCTTTAACACCTGGAAGAGAAGGAGCCCAACATGAAAGGGCAAAACTTTGGTGTTGCCTTACCACATCAGTTCAAGTTCAAATATACAAATTCTTCGTTCATATATGTAGAAATGACACTAGGAAATCGCTTGTAGCAACCCTATAAAAATCATATTTAATTTATAAAAACTATTTCATGTTTACCCAATTTTGCTAAAAATTAAATTGAACGTGCTACTGATGCTGCTTAGTTTCGATCTGAAGTTGGGTTCCGCCAAAGCATAACTTCATCATCGAAGGCCTAAAGTTGAAAAGTGAAAGTTCAAATTCAAGTTGGGCTCTACCAAAGCTTGGCTTCAAACTTGCATGTCTGAATTTGATTCTAATCTAGCTAAATTTTAGAAATTTTCTAAATTTTATTATTCCTTAAATATGGGTCAAAATGGCTATTTGTGCACTTTGCCTTTCGTATATTGTGAAAATGACATCAGGTAGTCACTTTTAAGCATGTTGTTTATAGTGTATTTAAAGATTAGCCAATTCGCTCAAACTTCAAGACACGACGTCCTGAAGTTTAAACCTCAAAGTTCAAACTTCAAGACATCGTGTCCTAATGTTCAAAAATTGTGCCTAGAAGTTCGAACTTTATTTGCTTAATTTTAAATTAGCAGTTCAGAAATTCAAAACACTTAAGTCCTGAATTTCAAATTAGCAGCACAAAAATTTAGGAGATTTTTCAGGATACTTGGTGCTGAAGTTGGATGAATGGCTACTCATCAAATACATTGTCGTGAATGTATTTTAAACAAGAGCCTTAAAAGTGGCAACTAGTGCACTTAGCCCTCGTATATTCGGTAAAAGAAGCCCACTAAATATGTGAAAGACAGAGCCAATCGGTGAAACTATGTGTCATTTGTGGCTATGGATTTTCGCCAATCTGATCAAGCACTTCCCTCCACAAAAAATACACAAGCAATAACTGCCACTGATACAAAAGGAATCTCCCAAAAAAAAAAGAATCGGAAAAATTCAGTAACAAGTTCAAACCAAAGCTAACAAGTTTGTGATGACCGCCCTTTCTGATCCAACTTTAACTATAGTGTAGAAAGCCATGGCTTCAGTTGCCATAGGTGGAGTTGTACTCCACAGCCATAGCCACAGCCACAGCCACAGCCACTCTTCATTTCTGGGGAACAAACTCAAGCTGAAGCCTTTATCTTTGAAGAAGCAACCGAATTCAAGGATAATTTACGGTGAAATGTTTAGGTTTGCAAATGATCTTTTTGTTGGAGTTGGGGTAGGATTACCCTGTACTGTAATGGAGTGTGGTGATATAATATACAGAAGCACACTGCCAAAGTCAAATGGGATCACAGTGACTGTTCCTGGTGTTATTTTAGCATTGGGTACCCTGTCTTACCTCTGGGCTACTCCTGGTGTGGCCCCTGGTTTCTTCGATATGTTTGTTCTTGCCTTCGTTGAAAGATTGTTTAGACCTACTTATAAGAAGGTGATGTGATTGTGATACCCACTTCTCAATTGCTTCCTTTTCGCATCTGCCAACATTATGCTCATTACTTCTCCCTCTGCAGGATGATATCGTGTTGGGGAAGAAATTAGGTGAGGGATCTTTTGGTGCTGTTTATAGAGTTTCTTTGGCCAAAAAGCCATCGTCAAAGGGTGGTGATTTCGTCTTAAAAAAAGCATCTGAATATGGAGCAGTGGAAATATGGATGAATGAGCGAGTGCGTAGAGCTTGTGCAAACAGTAGTGCTGATTTTCTCTATGGGTTTCTTGAGGTACGGCTTGTTATTTTGTTTCATTGCCATTATCATGTTCATCTTTAGATACTATCACACCTCTGCAAATTGCAATCTAATTCTAAGAGTTTGAATAAATTAAATTTAAAATGGTGCTAGAATTCTTCAAAGAAAGGAGCTGAGTACTGGCTCCTTTGGCGTTTTGAAGGGGAAGCTACACTTGCTGATTTGATGCAGAGTAGAGAGTTTCCTTACAATGTAGGTACTTTCTTTATCATGCTTCCATTTTCTTGTTAGCTTAGGTTTTTTAACATCTTTTATATGTAGGTCGAATGCACATTGTGTAGTTTATCTAAAAACCTAGAAAAAGAGCCACAACTCTAGCAGTTCTTGTATAATAATCCAAACATATGTACTCTAAATTTTCTCATTCGAACGCTCATGATGAATATTCTGTAATTCCAATTTAAGAAGAGATGGCATGACTTGGATAGATAGTTTAAGAATTTCCCTATTTTCTTACAAACTATACTGGATGAAGAAGTTACAGCTCTGGGCTTATATCATTATGATTGAGGTGAAAGGCTATTTGTTTCCCAAGGTCTTTGGAGGTTTCCCTCTGAGAGAAAGGGAAGATCAGATGGAAGATAGAACCTAAAGAATATACAGTTGTCAAGGGTTATATGATATTTGAGGGTGAGCTCCATTGGTCTATATTAGTCGCCTAAAAGATCTAAGTGTAGGAGAAATCCTGGCAGAGATAACTATTATTGTAACGATCTCTATTGAACGAAATATTCTTGAGAAAAAGGTACCATAAAACATTCTCAGTTCAGATATAAGAGAAATATCCATCTAAGGCATTTATGTGTGAGGGGAAATTAGTAAATATAGAGCTGAGAAGAATGGTATTTGATTTTAGTGGTGAAAGTATATCATAGATACGGAACAAGTTAAATGACAGGGGATGTTGAAAAAAACATTCAGAAAAGGCTAATATAAAAGAGATAAACTAAGATGAAGCACATGCCCTTCTAATTGAGAAAAGATTCTACAGAAGGTTATCCATGAGAATTCACCATTCAGTGCAGTCATAAAACTGCCTCGTCGAGTTCATATATGTAATAAATGCTCTAATTTAAGCCTAATTACCCGCTTGTAGCATGTTTATATATGTCGTCAAGTTTCTTTTGAGTATTGACACATTATCTTCCAGTCTTCACCTCACATTGTAAAAGAGAGAGATTTCACAGCCAACGAGTATTCTCTTTCCTTTCACTTGACCCTCTCTACTTCTGATTTCTGAATCCTTACCGCATAACACTGTTATTTGGTCTCGTTTTCTGTAGTCTGCTATTCACCTTGCTTTCTCTTTAGTTTCCTATTTCTTGTTCATTATTAAGGTGCTCGATTGCTGATTCAAAGTTGATAACTCCCACTATGAAAAGTATTAGTTTTCACATTCTAAACAAGTAATGGCATTTAGTCTGAAGAACAAAAGAAATAGCTTCCCCCCCTCACACTCACACAAATTCTCTCTCTCTCTCTCTCACTCTTTTGTTCATTGACTTTATCATGATTTATTAAATCATCAGGTAGAAGCATTGATCCTTGGAGAGGTTCAAAACTTGCCCAAGGGTTTGGATAGAGAAAATAGAATCATTCAGACAATTATGAGACAGCTCCTATTTGCTTTGGACGGTCTTCACTCCACGGGGATAGTCCATAGAGATATTAAGCCTCAAAACATAATTTTCTCTGAAGGTAAATTGTCTTGTTAACATTTGTGGTTAAGTTTGATTGTGTAACTAATCCGTTCTTGTATATCTGAAGCAGGTTCTCGCACGTTCAAAATAATTGATCTTGGAGCTGCAGCGGATTTGAGAGTAGGGATCAATTATATTCCAAAAGAGTTTCTTTTAGATCCAAGGTTATCTCCCTCTTACTCTGTGGAATGAGTAGTTTGTGTATGCGGAAGTGGAAATTTCTTGTTCAAACAGCAGGCACATTCTATTTTACTTACACTAATACTACCAGATATATTTTTAAAAAATATTGTGACCTACTTTACATTTTGCTTCTTGCAATTAATTATCCCCTTGATAGATTAGCTTATAATAACCACCTCATATTGATGTCTTCTTATCGTTCTTTTCGAATATTCATTTCAGAAACATCTCCAATGAAATCAAATACAACAATCAAGAAAAAGAACATGCATTTTTCATCCTTTTTATATTCTAATCCCTCGACATTTTAATCTGGGTATTTTGGTGCTATCATGGATTAATAAAGACATTTTGTTCCACCTACATATTTTCTGAATTGAATGTTGTTAATCACACTTTTTGATAATTATTACCAGATCTCCTTGGACCTCGTACATGAATCATAGGTGCTAACCCTTATAAGTTCTTAGAAGACTATCAGGAAAATCAACCTTTTATTTGAGCTTAAAGGTATTCTTTCCGGAATGTTCAAGCTAACTAATTGACCGCTACATGCTGTAAATAAAAAAAATGTGGAACCAAACAGAGTAATCTGCCTGAAATTGAGGATTGAAATTTCAGATTTTCCCGATTTATGAGTATGTTATGTACTTAATAATGATATGAGTACTTGTCTCGAACATTCGGAGGTACATTACCGGCAATGATGTTGTCCTAGATGGCTTTGACATTTGATTATGGCATGATTCTGCTTGTTATTTTTAATGGTATTAGGTATTATCTTGATTTACTCGTGGAAGAGATGGACAGAATATAAATGATTATGTTCATTATTCAAGTATAACGAAGTGAATCGATCTCTTATTTCACTTGACGTCTCAAGGATCAATTTAAGTTCCACTATGTTAATCCAAATGTATATTGACTATCCAGTTTGGTATGCTACTCACTCTTACCTTCGTACCATTAAAAGCTGAACAAAAAATAGATTTCATTAGAGCATTCTATGTTATTGATTATCTGTTTTTCAGCAGACTTTCAGATAATAGCATTTATAACTTGGTATATTTATATGGTTAGGTCTTCTACTTAAGAATATGGTTTACTTGTTATCTAATTGTCTGTCTTTTCGTTCAAGATACGCTGCACCAGAGCAATATATTATGAGTACACAAACCCCTTCTGCACCATCTGCTCCAGTTGCAACTGCACTTTCCCCAGTTCTATGGCAGGTTTGATGACCGCAGTCACTCAGTTTTCGCCCAATACCTCTATTTTATCTGTAAAATTAACTATGTTTTATCCTATTCTTTTAACAGCTGAATCTCCCAGATAGATTTGACATCTACAGTGTCGGTCTCATATTCCTGCAAATGGTAAGTTTCAACTCAAAAGCTGTTAACCACAAATATTTCTTAGATAAAATTAGCTCTTCCTGGAGAACCTAGACCTTTGAGTTCTGGAATTAAAAGGAAGACAACAAAGTGAATGTCCTTTTCTTTTAATCCTCCTTATTTGAATATATAGATATCATTCCTCTGAGTACAGGAGGAAGAAATTGAAGTATGACCTGCAAATAGGAACTTCGACGCTATGGATATTAAGCTAGCAGCAAGCAGAGCAATTATTTCTTAGGTTTCCTTTCTCCTTTTCTTTAGCTCCTATAACCAAGATCTGGGATCATAAACTTTTTAACAAATTGCGTATTAGATGTAATCTTACATGCTCCAACTGGATCCACATTACGTATTAACATATAATATGATAAAATAAAAGCTGGAAATGGCTAACTGACACTTCAGCAATGTGGGGCGGTGCTGTTAAAAATTGGGGCAGGATCTAGTAATTTCACCCCTGAGGAGATTGGATTTATTCTTAAGAATCTGACATCACCGAGTGATGTGCAGCTTACATAGATTCGAGCCCCAAGAACGGAGAACTTCTAGTGTAGGGAGCGGTTTAGCCCCCTTAGTGGGCCTATCCAATGCGAACTCGGATTTGTCTGGTCAATGGACATTGGATACCGGATAGTTAAACAAAAATAGAATAGATTTGAGTATTTCACGCACAAGATTCTGGAACTAATTAATCGTTACAGTCAGAAATAAGTTAAATGCTGATTTTTTTTTCTCAACTAAATGCTGATATTTCTATCTTCTAACATTTACTGATACACCTCCTGAAGATTTTACAAGCACTTTGCTACTGTTTGTTCCATCATAGGCATTCCCAGGATTACGCAGTGACAGTAGTCTCATTCAATTCAACCGACAGCTGAAGAGATGCGACTACGATTTAGTTTCATGGAGACAGACTGTAGAGCCTCGTGCTAGCCCTGAACTTAGGAAAGGCTTCGAGTTGTTAGATTTGGATGGTGGAATAGGGTGGGAGCTATTAGCATCTATGGTTCGTTTCAAAGCACGTCAAAGAATTAGTGCAAAGACAGCTTTAGCTCATCCTTACTTTGATAGAGAAGGTCTATTGGCCCTGTCCTTCATTCAGAACCTAAAGCTGCAATTCTTCCGGGCTACACAACAAGACTATAGTGAAGCTGCAAACTGGATTGTTCAACTAATGGCAAAATCCGGAACAGAACAAGATGGCGGCTTCACTGAAGCGCAACTTCAGGAGCTCAGGGTATGTTTTCTCATGACATATATAACTAGTCGCGGTCATTGAGGTTGGGACCTCTAGCTTTAAAATCCTTTGTTTCTCCTTGACATATTTGTATGGTGAAAATTGTGGAAATCTAACTTTTTAAAACCGCAGGATACCAATTTTGGTTAATAGAGTTTAGGGTAGAATTTCCTGATACACTTTCGTCATTTCCTTCTGAGATTTACAGGATATAGGGCCTAAGAAGAAGTCAAGCCCCCAGAGGAATGCCCTTGCATCAGCTCTTCGGCTTCAAAGGAAAATTTTAAGAACCCTGAATGAGAGTATCGATGAGCTTAGCAGACAAAAGAAAAGTGTATGGTGGAGCAGATGGATTCCTAGAGAGGAGTGAAAATCAGTAAATATGTACAAAATAGTTTTAGTACTTTTTCTATGGAGCTTACTAGTTTTCTTTCTCATTTGAAAATGTAAAACAATTTTTAACTTAGATTTTATGTACAAAAAGTAAAAGTATCTTATACAGATATATACACTTGCTTTATTATTTATAGAAATATATACTGTTTCTAGTTGGAAAAACAGTTAATTTATTGGGTGTGTTTGGTATGAAAAAAAAAATTCCCATTTTTTCATGTTTGTTTGGGTTAAATGTTTATCATGAATTCATTTTCCACCAATTGGGGGAACATGATTTTTTCACCAAAAAGAGGGAACATATTTTTCAGAATTCTTTTTCAACCTTCTCCATCTTATTCCCTACCTCCACCCTCTACCCCCGTCACCCCCACTCCTCCCCACCCTTCCACCAACCCCTCCCCTCGACACCCACACGACCCCACCCCTAACCGACCCCTTGTCACACCCACACCCAACCCTCCGCAATCACTACTCCGACGCCTAAACCTTAACCTACCACCGTCCCCCATCCTTACCCTTTTTACTTTTCTTAGTGTTTGTCTAAATTATATATTTTAAAAAAAGTATTTTTCCCTACCTAATCAAATATCAGAAAATGAGTACGAAACTCACTTATTTTCCAAAGAAAACATTTTCCTTCGTACTAATCACACCCTATAGCTTGAAATATTCTAGAAATCAGAGGAGAGGAAGTGTTTGCACCATTTTGTAATTGTAAAATAAGCATTTGTACATGACAACAGAAATATAGCAACCTGAATAGTTGTTTTAAGGTTTAACATTTCGTTCGGCGGTTTGAGCGTTCGAGTAGCTTCATATGACGCATTATGACTTGCGTGTATAGTTGATTTTGATTTCCAAGAGGTTCGAAGTTGAATTGGAAGGGTGATTCTAAATTTGGAAGCTTAAACTTGGAAGAGTTGACCAAGCTTTGGCTTTTGAATAAACAACCTCGGAATCGAGATCTGATGGTTTCAATACGTTTGTATGGTGATTTGGACTTGGGCGTGTGTTTTTGGATTTGGACGTTCCTAGAAAGTTTTGGCTCTATTTGTTGAAAGTTGGCAATTTGAAGAACCAGAGAGTTCATAGGTTTGACCAGAAGTTGATTTCGGTGTTATTTGACTCCTATTGCGGCTTTGAGGATTTGGTTAGGTTCATTTAGTTGATTGGAACTTGTGCGCAAAGTTTGGTTGTGATCCGGAGTGTCTAAGTGTGATTCGGACAAGTTCAATGAAGTTTGAAGGTTTGAAACTTAAGAGAAAGACTTTGTTAATTGTGGTGTTTCGAGCATTTGGTTAAGTTTGAAAGGTTTATTTGGACTTGTTAGTATGATTGTACGGGATCCAAGGGGTTTGAGTGAGTTTCAGGGTGGTTTCAAATCATTTCGGATGAGTTTGAATTGCTGACTTTCTGGTGCATATGATGAGTGTTGATACCCAATGTTTCCTCAAATTATTTTCAAACTTGCATATAAGCTTTCAAAATTACTCTTTGTAATAATGAGTATTTTCCCTATTTTTCCCTATTTTATTAAATTATTTTCCTGCTTATTTTAATATTTCATATTCAAATAATTCATAAACTATGCTATAAATAATTCATAAAATGTTTCCAGCTCAGTATATCGTTTATAATCATTTTCTAGCTGTTAAAATTCAATTATTTCACAAATTAGCCAATTGGGTACCATTTAATTTCAATTGCAACAATTTTACAATCATAGCCCAATTGAACATTTTGTACTATTTTTATTCAAAACTTACATATTCTTTTCACTTAATATTAGTTAATTATTGTGATTTTACCTATTTTTACTCAATTTCTCTTTATACAATTATTAGCCATTTTTTATTAATTAATTATCTTTTTGTGGGTATTTAACTAGTAACCATTTTTATTTTCAAATTTAGCCACATTTAAACCCAAAAATACCCAACTCATCTGACCCTTTTAACCGGCCCAATTGCCAAGCCCAATACCTAAAATCTACCCGACCCAATCCCTGCTTTAATCTGAGCCGTTGATTAATTCAAATCAACGGCCCAGATCAGAGCTTACCATAATTAATCCTAACTACCCCCTCCCCGTCTCTCATTTTCGAGACAACTACTCTCTCTCTATTTGTCTCTTTCTCTCCTCTTTCTCTCTAGAACCTTTTGGGTTCTCCTTCTCCTCCGATGGCTCTCATCGTCTCTCCGGCCACTTCCAGTCTCACCTCTTTCGACCACCAGCCGCCTTGAAGCCTTATCTCTCCGGACTCTTCATCTCTGAGACCTTCATGGGTCCTCACCATGCCGGACCACCACTGGAAGCTCTGCCTAGGGTTTTTTCTGGCCGACTCCGATGGCTTTTGACTAGATGGTGCTCTCATCACCATTGTTCCTGAGTTTCACAGCCAGGTTCCCTTTACTTTCTCTGGTTTCTTATGAAACACTAAATCTCTCAAAAACCTTTGTATTTTAACGATTTTCAACTCATTCGTTTATGTTTTACTCTATTCTCGCCTAGATCTTTAAGATTCATCAAGTTTTAAAACTTTTCTGAGTATTTATTTTTGTTAGGGTTTTCTCTAAGTCTTTTCTATACTGGTTCGAACTGATTTCAACTTGTATGTCTGAGTTTCTCTCTTGTATGATTACTGATTCCATGCTCTTATTGCTTTTAACATTGTTTTATGTTGAAAACCCCAATTTACCTAGACCTCTACATGAGACTACGTGTGCTAGCATGACTGTTCGTTTGAGTCTCTGCGACTATGTTGTTTGAATGAATGTTACTAAGCTTCCTTAGCCTAGCTTATGCTTGTGACTACTGGGGTTGATCAGACTTGCATCTTTAACTTGCCTACTATGTCTAAGTACTCCTGCCTATTTATGTAGTTGTGACTCTTATGTGATTATATGCCAGGCTCCATACGTAAAGGTCTGATTGACAGACCCTACTTTTATTACTTTCCCAAATTGATTGACTCGTCTGGGGTAATTTATTCTTACTGTTTGTTGCCTTAATTAACATATTCTGAGCCTTGGTCTTCATTGCTTGCTCTATTGCTTAGTAAACCTGTTTTCTTTGATTGAAGTCTTGACTGATCTCTTACCCTGCCTATATGTGTTACCGTTTGAATTTGAATCCCTTGAATTAAGGGGATGATTGTATTGATTCCTTTTTTAGATAGATCCTAGTCCCTGTTACTTGACAGGCTCGGATTCCTTCCCTATTTAATCTTAGTACTGATTTTCCATTTACCATATATTGCTATGTGTCTTTACTATTTCTGAGTTTAAATCCCCTAATTTAAGGGAAACGAATATTTTCTCACACTGATTTGATTCTGCCCACTTTTTACCATTGTATTTTACTACCTACTTGCAACTATAAATACTCTATGACTTGCAATAACAGAGACATACTTGTGTTCTTCTCTCTTATCAGTACTACTCTAAGCTCTCCCTTGTGCTTTTTCTCTCTTCTTTTCTTTACTCTGCTATTGTTATTGGCCGGCTATAAGCCTAGGCCAATATTGTGCTCATACTTGGCTCTTTCATTCAGCTGCTCTCTCTTGTTACTGGTATGTCCTGATTAATTTCCAAGGTTACAAAACCAATGTAGCTATTACTATTTCAGTATGTTGTATTCCTAGTTATTTTCTACCCATGCTTCTATTGTTCTACATGCAATTGATGACCTGTTTTGCCTGATGATACTTGCCATGCTCGACTCTTTACCTGTTTATGATTAAGCCAGTATTTGTTATGAGCTGTACCTATTCTTGTATACATCTGTTAGGCCATTTCTATTCTTGTTCAGTATCATGTGTGAACCTTCCTATCCCTGGTTCCCTGAACTCTTCATATGTCAATACTCGACTTGCATGCTCATATGACTGTTACTTGCTCTTAATTTTACCTATCACAACTGTCTTCTTTTGCTGTCTTCTATTACTGTCTAAACTTGGCCATTTCTTGGTCTCCTGAATCTCTTTGATTCTGTGTATTCATGCTTAGGATGTCTCATAAGTCTCTGTATCTCTTGGTGTTATTAGGTGATCTATTTTCCTTTTTGTCTCATTATCCTTGTGTACAATCCTGTATTGCTGAACTGTTGATTAATGTTTCTGTCTATTTTAAGTTATTCTTTCAAAAACTAACTCTCCAGTTTTGAAAACTCTTTTCTTAAACTATGAACTTTCCTCTCTTCCCTGCACATTACACTACTCCTAGAAAATTAGGTCCTACCCCCCTTCGTGTGAGCATTGCCTTGAGTACCCTTGAGTACTCATGGAACTTTGAGACACAAGGCTGGTAATTTCACACTGCACTTTGTTAAAATCTTGGCAATTTCCCTGGGTGCTGGTATTGGCCAGGGATCCAT
>ML285644.1:3286-93590 GCA_005239495.1 Nicotiana undulata
AGTGCATATGGGTTGCGGTCAAGTATGCCCGTGAGTCAATTGTGATGATTTTTGCTATGTTCTTAATATTCCCCGCACTATGAGTAAATGATGAATTAAAAGTGATACTTGATGTTGTTTCATGACGTGGAGAGTTATTGAGTTTTTTGTTCCAGTTGAGGCTTACACTGTTGAAATTGTATTACTGATGCGAGATTGGTTATAGCTGAGACCCTTGTCGGGCATTTGTTGATGTTGTAAATGATGATTTCTCCTTGCCGGAACAATAGAATTGTATTGAATATTTCCATGCACTTGAGACTTCGTGTTGTTGACTTTCATATTATTGTTGCCTTGTGTTTTTATTATTCGTCGCACGAGGGGACATGCCGTGTTGACTGAGTGTTATTATATATGCACGAGGGGACATTCCGTGCCGAGTGATTGTGAGGTTATGCACGAGGGGACATTCCGTGCCGAGTGTTATTATATATGCACGAGGGGACATTCCGTGCCGAGTGTTATTATATTAGCACGAGGGGACATTCCATGCCGAGTGATTGTGAGGTTATGCACGAGGGGACATTCCGTGCCGAGTGACTGTGAGGTTATGCACGAGGGGACATGTCGTGCCTTTCCTGTTCATTATACGTTTGAGAAGCTATATTTATGCCTTGTCTTTACGTTTCATTTATTACCTTGTACTACTGCGCTAGCATACTGTTTCCCTATCTCCCCAACATGTTCTCCCCGTATCTCTCTTACTTGCTTATTTCTGTTGCCATATTTCCTGCTATTATATAAAATTGCACAGGTACATATGTTGTGTTGGTCCTAGCCTCGTCACTACTTCGCCGAGGTTAGGCTCGACACTTACTCAGTACATGGGGTCGGTTGTACTGATGCTACACCTGCACTTCTTTATGTTGTGCAGACTACGCAGCCGGACCCGGAGATCACTGACGATCGGAGCATCTCATTCAGTCACACAGGAGACTCGAGGTAGACCCGCAGACGTTCGTGGGCCTTGACGTCACCTCCTACTGTCCACTTTCAGCTCTGTCTTACTTTGTATTTCAAAGACAGTCTTATGTATTTATTTCAGACCTTTTGTTTTTAGTAATCTCTAAGAAAGTCCGTGAGTACGTGACACCATTTCTGGGATTTGTTTATGGGTTTTATTTTAAAAAGTGCTATGTTATATTTTGGGTTATTTTGTTAAACTTTATATGGTAGGCCATCGAAGCCTTGGTTATCTTGTTCGTATTTGTTGTTAATAAGTTTTATTAGTTCAAACATTGGCTTGTCTAGCGGGTTAAACGTTAGACGCAGTCATGGTCCAAAGGTGGGATTTTTGGGTCGTGACATTTAGAGTACAAGACAACTTTTCCAGGTCGACAACATTTTCAGGTCGACTTGACAATACACATAAGCATAATGGTTGCGTGCTATGTTACACGTGATAATTATTCTTTAGAGTACAAGAAAACTTCTTAAGCTGCACCAAGAGATATCCACATACCATTTGAAGAAACATTACAAAATCCATTTCAAAAAATGCCGCTAACATTTAATATGTGGTTCAAGAAGAGGCAAAAAGGTGAAGGTGTTTCAACATATCCACATGGAACACGTCATAACACAATCGATCCATTTGGTTCTGTATACACATTATTTTTTGAACTTGCCATTGGTGCACATAATCCTTGTTACACAGCGTTTTAAATGGTTCCGGCTTTCAATAATGCTCAGCACCCACTGGCTCCAACTTTCCACTATAGGTGTTTAAGTCTGAAGCAATACTATATTCTTTATCAACATACATCGTTGGCGCGAGACCCTTATGTTGAAAGAACTTCATGGCATGTGCGCATGGTTTGTGATAGATGGACCATTTTCCATAGAAGCATAATCTTCTGACTTCATTGGCGGTGTGTGTATTATTCCCCCTGTTGTGATGCACACAATTACGAACTTCAAAAATATTTCACTCGTTGCAACACTGCAAAAATTAATGCCACTGTGCTCGCTTCCTAATTTCTCAAATCGTTTCTTTTGTATTGGCATAAATTCAACACCCTTTCCATCAACGACGATGCACCTCTAGATCTGTCATGACCCCAAATCCACTAGTCGTGATGGCACCAAACCCAACCCGTTAGGTAAGCCAACTAATAATTGTCCAATTTCAATAATATTAAAAAGACAATTAAACGAATATCATTTACTAATTTTATACATGTCTCAAGGACTGGTAGTACAAATTACGAGCTACTAAGAATAGAGTTTACAAAGAGGAAATAAAATAAATACATAGTCTATTTGAAAAGTACATAAACAGAGCTTTATAGACCTAAAGCTACCACGAACAAGGGGCAGGTTCAACCGGAACGCAGGTACATCTTTAACCCAGCTCCCATCGAACGAAGCAACATCAAACGCCAACATCTACACCCAAGGTGCAGAAGTGTAGTATGAGTACAACCGACCCCATGTACTCAGTAAGTAACAAACCTAACCTTAGGTTGAAAGTAGTGACGAGCTAAAACTAGGTAGGGTTCAATACCATTATCCCACTAACAGTTCATAACAACATAATACAAGTATAAAAGAGGTATCTCAAAAGTAAGATGCTCAGCTCGTTCACAGTTTCAGGAAAAATTAGTCATGCTTTTTAAGTATCTCAGTGAAAACCCAAATCTTATCGAAAATGCGAAAATTATGAGTAAGTTTGAAAACTGTAATTTTTCCAACTATCCTTTCCACAACAAATAACATGTTTCATTTTCTTTCCAGGTAAAAAGTATTAAATACCTCTCTATGCTCACATATCAATGTGTATAATGAGTCATGAATGACGTGTTACCGTACAACATGAGAGAAAATGCATCTCTATGCATGTATGTCATGTGTGCATGCCAATTCCATATATCTTCAAGATGAATCAAGTACTCACTCTCTCATAGTACTCAATATCACTGTCTCACACTTTCCACTCATCATGCTTAACAACTCGGTACTGTATACGGCACATACGGCCCAGGGAAGATACATCCTGGAATATATACATCACTGACCAACTGTCACTCAGTACCGAGGAAAGGACAACCCGGCCTCATGGAGAACATCCATCTCCAGGTATATAAATGCTTCGGACAAGATCCATGTCCAGGGAAGATCCATCTCTCAATATAATCAATTGTGCTTATTAGGGGGTGTGTACAGACTCTGGAGGGGCTCCTACAGCCCAAGCGCTATCATAAGCCAGATCCAGGAATAAATCAATATAACATGTTGCGACGCACAACCCGATCCCATAACTGTCACTCATAATTAGGCTCTCAACCTCACTCAGCCATCAATCTCTCCAATCTCACTCACGGGCTCACAATGTCATGAAACTAGCTCGACCATAATTATATGATGTACCAACAAAAACCAATTGAGACTGAGATATGATATGAATGCATGAATATGACTGAGTACGAAATATCAATGAAATCAGTGAGATGACAGCAAGAAACGACCATTATGGGTCCAAACAATATCAGCATAAAGCCTAAACATGTTATTTAGCATGATTGATAGCTCAATTACTTTATCACATGGTGAAAACACAGATATCAGCAAAAAAGGGCCATTATACAGTGCCATGGAAACAACGGGGTCACAATTTACTAGGTGCATGCCAACACGCCCGTCAGCTAACATATGCGTCACCTCAATACCAATCACATAACATATATTTCGGGGTTTCATACCCTCAGCACTAAGTTTAGAAGAGTTACCTCAAACGAGCCAATACCAATACTGAGAAAGCCAAGCGATGCTCCAAAGATGCCATCCCGCGCGTTCTGACCTCCAAACGGCTCGAAACTAACCAACAACAATTCAAATATATCAAACAATGCTAAAGGAACCAATCCTTTAAATCTTGAATCAAAGCCTGAAATCGACCCAAAATCCCAACCCGAACCTGCACCTCGGAACCTGACAAAACTAACAAAATCCGATAACCCATTCAATTACGAGTCCAGCCTTGCTAATTTCACTCAATTCCGACACCAAATCGATGTTCGAAACTCAAAAATTCATACTATTAAACTTTAGGCCAAAACCCCCAATTTCCTCTTTAAAATTCATCAACCAAAAGCTAAAATCGAACATACACTCATGAAATATAATCAAAACCGAATAGAGAACACTTACCCGAATTCATATGGTGAATATTGCTTCAAGAATCGCTCAATCAGAGCTCCAACGCTCCCAAAATGTAAAAATGGTCGAAACCCCTCGAAATGGAGTACTTATAATCTGCCCAGGCCT
This sequence comes from Nicotiana undulata, assembly GCA_005239495.1. Classification (NCBI taxonomy): domain Eukaryota; kingdom Viridiplantae; phylum Streptophyta; class Magnoliopsida; order Solanales; family Solanaceae; genus Nicotiana; species Nicotiana undulata. The sequence goes on from ML285644.1 coordinate 7,592, forward strand.
CCTCTTTCGCGAACGCGGGAAACACATCGCGTTCGGGATGAATAAAACTCACGCTGCTACAAAAGAATCTACGCATTTGTGATGCACCCCACGCGAACGCGATGAACACTGCTACCAAAGCTTCGCGAATGCGGCTAACCTTACACGTTCTCATAGAAGAACGCTCAAATTCCAGCTACCAACCTCAACACTACGTAGACGCGATCATTCATATGCGAACACGAAGAGGACTTGCCCCAACTCTATGCGAACATGGGACATACTTCGCGAACACAAAGAAGAAAAACTATTTCCGCCAAAATACACTACGCGTTTGCGGCACCTGCCACGCCAGCGCAATGAAAAACTGAGACAAGAGAAAACAGTTGAACACATCAGTGCCAAAATGAAGAAAAATGATCAGAAATCAATTTGAAATACGCCCGAGCCCCTCGAAACCCTATCCAAGCATGGAAACAAGTCTTATAATATAACACAGACCTACTCAGGGACTCAAAACACACATAACAACATCAAAACGATGAGTCACACCTCAAATCAGACTAAATGAACTTTGAACTTTCAAACTTCCAGAACTAGCGCCGAACAATATGAAGTCATCCTGGAATGAACCCAAATTTTGCAAAATAGTCCCAAATGACATGAAGAAGCTATTCCATTTCCTAGAACCACCATCTATATCCGATATCCTCAAAGTCAACTTCCGGTCAAACTTATGAACATTTCAAACCTTAAAATTTCCAATTTTATGCTAACTCATGCTGAAACATTGTAGAAACACCCAAATGCAAATCCGGACATATTCCCGAGTACAAAATCATCATCTGGACCTGACGGAACCATCAAAAGTCCGTTCCGGGGTCAAATTCACAAAAAGTCAAACTTGGTCAACTCTTTCAACTTAAAGCTTCAACAATGAAATTCATTCTTCCAAATCGACTCCGAATAACCTTAAAACCAAAACGCGATTCACATAAGTCACAATAAATCATATGGATCAACTCATGCCGCCAACTACTAAGCGAAGTGCAAATTCTCAAAACGACACGTCGGGTCGTTATATCCTCCCCCACTTACACATGCGTTCGTCCTCGAACGTGCCAATAGTTATTCTAAAAATCATCAACCGTTGTATAACCTTACCATGCACATACCCTAGTGTAATCCCACGTCACCCCATCCCATATAAGTCCGATAACACAACATAACTGAAATTTCTCAATTCAAGCTAGCCCAAAAACCTTAGAATCCAAATTTTTTTCCAACATCCGGAATTTCTTATAAGTTCTGAAACTCGCACCTACACGCCATATAAGCCTAAACAAGCGGAACAAGCTGAAACCATAACCCCAACTACATTCACAGGATATATGTCACGACCCGAAATCCCACCGTCAGGACAGTGATGGCGTCTAATGTTGAACTTGCTAGACAAGCCAACGTTCCAGTTGATATAACTTATTTCCCTATTAATTAGCTTATAAAGAAAAGTGATATACGAGAATCAATATAAATAAAAGTGCGGAAGATATGAAATCTAACAACTCGGGTAAATAGCATTACAAAATCCTTGAAACAAACCCCCAAAACTGGTTTCACAACTTCACGGACTGTCTAAGAATACTAAAAATAAAGGTCTGAATAAGCAAGTACAACTGTCTCAGAAATACAAAGAAAAGACAGAAAAAGGAATGAGATAGGAGGTGACACTAAGGCATGCGGACGCATGCAGGACTACCTCAGTGTTGCTTGTGGACTGAAGGATACTCCCACGATCAATGCCCACCGGTTCTGGTACCGTAATCTACACAACATAAAGAAGTGCAGGTGTAGCATTAGTACAACCGACCCCATGTACTGAGTAAGTGACGAGCCTAACCTTGACGAAGTAGTGATGAGGCTAGAACACGACAACTAATAAATACCTGTGCAATTCAATTATATATAACAGAAATAATGACAGGAAGTAAACAATTAAGTACAAGAACGGGAGAAACATGCTGGGGACAACGGGAAACAATACTAAATAATATAACAAAGCAACAGTCCACGTATCAACATAACAACAGGAAGTAACCACATAGAAAAAACAAGTGCACGACATCACCCTTCGTGCTTTACTCTCATCCTCACCAAAACAAGTGCACGACATCACCCTTCGTGCTTTTACTCTCATCCTCACCAAAACAATAATTAAATAAAAATGGCACGGTATGATCCTTCATGCTTTTACACTCTCATACCTCACAATGCAATAAATAAATACACGGCATCACCCTTCGTTCTTTACACTCTCATCCTCACAATACAATAAATAAATACACGGCATCACCCTTCGTGCTTTACACTCTTCCTCACCCAAACAATATCAAGAACAACAGTTTTGCAAGGAAAATAAACGACATAAATCATAAGTCACGACATCCCGGCAAGGGAACAATAACATAGATATTACAGTCCCGGCAAGGGACACAACTATAACCAATCTCGCTCAAATGTATAACTTAACAAAATAATCCTCAATCGAACAATTAATCAACAGTGTTAACAACCAAGTATTTTCAACAATTGAATAACCTCCAAAATGAAATCTACTTCATAACACGGTAAATATCGAAGAAAAACACATATATCATAAAAAAAAACCGACTCACGGGCATGCTTGACAACAATGCATATGTACTCGTCACATCACCTATACATTGAACATGGAATAAACATGTAGCACATATGACTCAACACCTATTCCCTATAGCTAAGGTTAGGCCAAACACTTACCTCGACTCCAAGAATCCAAATCAAGCACCTAGCACCACTTTTCCTTTCGAACCCGACTCCAAATCAATCGTATCTAGACATAATTGACCCAATAACATCAATAAATGCTAAACAATTCAATTCTAATGCTCAATTATAGCCTTCCCAACATTCTTCCCAAAATTCCAAAAATCGACCCCGGGCCTGCTTTTTCAAAACACGAGGTTCGTACCAAAACCCGATCACCCACGAGCCCAAAAACATAATTTGTTTTGAAATCCGACCCCAAAACAAGCTCAAATTCCCAAATAATCAAAAAGCCCTAACTCTACCCAAATTCCTAATTTTCTACCCTTAATCACTTGTTTTTAGGCCTAGAATCTTGTGGATGCTGATAAAAATGGAAGAAAATAAGTCAAAGATTACTTACCTAAGAGATTATGGTGAAGAAGTTCTTCAAAAATCGCCTAAGAGGTGTGGAGAAGGAGAGGTTTATGAAAAATTGTGGAATTCCCGTTTTGAATGTTCTGTTTTTGGACTTTAAAATAATTGGGAAAATTTTGTAACTATGCGATCGTGAAGGGGTGTATGCGATCGCATAGTGGACTGGGTCCCAAAGCTTTGCGATCGCGGATAAAGAATTACGACCGCACAGTATACTACCCAACCCCTCCCCCCCCCCCCCCCCCNCAGATTCTCCCCCACTCACGACTATGCGATCATAGCTATACGTATGCGATCGCATAATGTTAAACACCAGACACCAGAAAATGCACTTTACACTAGATTTTCTATGTTTTTGCACCCCGACACCTACCCGAAACTCACCCGAGCCCTAGGGGCTCAAAACCAAATATGCACACAACCTTAAGGACATCCTATGGACTTATTCGTGTAATCAAAAAACCAAAATAACATCATAAACATAGAATTAAACCTCAAAATCAATGAAATTTCTCAAAACTTCTTAAACTTTGAAATTTTGCATTTAAGGTCCGAATCACGTCAAACGAAGTGCGTTTATAATCAAACTTCGCATATAGCACATATAAATCATATCGAACCTGTTCCGGGCTCCGTAACCAAGATACGGGCCCGATACCACAATTCAATTAACCATTACCAATCTACACTACCATTAATCACTTACTTAGCACATTTGTTTCACAAAACTTTTATTTGCTTTAAAAGGGGCACATACTTTTCAAGTAAGGACAACACAAACAATTGTGGTATACATAGAAAAGTTAAAACAACAAGGCATTTTAGGGGAAAACAAGATAGAGTCCCTTCTTATGCAACATTAACAACAACTTACAATTGCCTAAGAATAGGAATACGCACGATTCACTACTAGACTCATTCAAACAAGTGGGGGTACTTTTCTTTCATTTCCTTCTCCGCTTCCCATGTAGCTACTTGGACTTGCTGACTTCGCCACAACACTTTGACTGAAGCAATTTCCTTATTTCTCAATTTGCGGACTTGCCTATCAAGAATAGCAACCGGAACCTCTTCATATAATAGCTCTTCATTTACCTCAATGGTTTCGACTTGCACGATGGTGGATGGATCTCCAATTACCTTCTTCAACATGGACACGTGGAACACCGGGTGTACTAATGACAACTCAGGGGGAAATTCCAACCTATAAGCTACTTGCCCTATCCTTTGAGCAATGTGATACGGCCCGATGTACATGGGGCTCAATTTCCCTTTCTTCTCAAACTGCATCACTCCCTTCATGGGAGACACCTTTAAGAACACCCAATCATCTACTTGGAATTCTAATTCTCTCCGGCGAAAATAGGCGTAAGATTTCTGGCGACTCTGAGCAGTTTTCATCCTTCCCTGAATGACTCTAACTTTATCCATAGCTTGGTGCACAAGATCTGGTCCTAACAATTCTGCTTCACCAACCTCGAACCATCCGATTAGAGATCTACGCCTCCTTCCGTACAATGCCTCAAACGGGGTCATTCGGATACTAGCATGCAAGCTGTTATTATAAGCAAACTCGACAAGCGGCAAATGATCATCCCAATTACCCTTGAAGTCTAAAACACAAGCCCGTAACATATCTTCAAGCGTCTGAATAGTCCACTCTGCCTGACCGTCAGTCTGTGGATGGAAAGTCGTGCTGAGATTTACCTGAGTATCCAAACCTTGCTGAACTTTCCGCCAAAAATTAGCTGTGAACTGGGCCCCTCGATCTGAGATAATAGAAACTGGAGTTCCATGAAGTCTAACTATCTCCTTGATGTACAATTGAGCATACTGTTCCGCTGTGTCGGTGGACTTGACTGGCAAAAAGTGGGCTGATTTTGTGAGTCGATCCACTATCACCCAAATTGAGTCGAACCTGCATTGAGTGCAAGGTAACCCTACCATGAAATCCATATTGATCATCTCCCATTTTCCACGTCGGTATTTCCATAAGTTGAGTTAATCCACAGGGCCGCTGATGCTCGGCCTTCACCTGCTGGCAATTCGGACATCTAGACACAAAGTCCGCCACACCCCTCTTCATACTGCTCCACAAATAAATTTCCCGGAGATAATGATACATCTTCATAGAACCTGGGTGCACAGAATACCTAGAGCTATGAGCCTCCGCCATTACCCTCTCCCGAAGATTATCTACATCTGGAACACATAGCCTACCTTGACATCACAACACTCCATCATTGTTGCCGAGTGAAAATGCCGAAATCTTGTTATTCCGAACTACCTCCTTCAACTGTGCCAATGCTGGATCAATAAACTGCTTTTCTTTGACTTCCGCTACAAGTGACGATTCTGCCCCATTATGCACCATAACCTCCCCTTCGCCTGAGGTCGAAGATAAACCCCCAAACTGGCCAATTGATAAACCTCCCGAGCCAAGGGCCTCTGATCCGCTTCCAAATGAGCCAAACTACCCATAGACTTTCGACTGAGAGCGTCGACCACCATATTCGCCTTTCCTGGATGGTACAAGATGTTCATATCATAATCCTTAAGCAATTCTAACCACCTCCGCTACCTTAGATTCAGTTCCCTCTGCTTGAATAAATACTGAGGACTCTTGTGGTCTAAGAACACGTCCACGTGGACTCCATAAAGATAATGCCGCCATAATTTTAATGCAAACACCACTGCAGCGAGCTCCAAATCATGCGTCGGATAATTCTTCGCATGATTCTTGAGTTTCCTTGAAGCATACGTTATAACCTTCCCATGTTGTATCAACACACACCCCAAACCAACCCTTGAAGCATCGCAATAAACCACAAATCCCTCTATACCTTCTGGCAAGGTCAATACCGGTGCCGAAGTCAATCTCGACTTCAATTCCTGAAAACTTTTCTCACAAGCGTCGGACCACTGGAACTTCACCGCTTTCTGCGTCAATTTAGTCAATGGGGAGGCGAGGGTAGAGAATCCCTCCACAAACCTCTGATAATACCCAGATAGACCCAAGAAACTGTGAATCTCTGTCGGGGTCGTTGGTCTAGGCCAATCTTTCACTGCCGCGATCTTCTCGAGATCAGCCTGAATCCCTTCTCTGGAAACAACATGACCCAGAAACGCGACTGATCCTATCCAAAACTCACATTTCGAAAATTTAGCATACAACTGGTGATGATGAAGAGTCTGCAGGACTGCCCTATGGTGATTAGCATGATCTTCCCGACTCCGCGAGTAGACAAGGATGTCATCAATAAAACCACTCACGAAAGAGTCTAGAAATGGCTTGAAAACCCGATTCATAAGATCCATGAAATCTGCTGGAGCATTGGTCAGCCCAATGGACATTACCAAAAATTCAAAATGACCATAACGAGTCCTAAAGGCGGTCTTAGGAATATCTTGCTCTCTGATCTTTAACTGATGATACCCAGACCGTAAATCAATTTTGGAGAAGAACCTCGCACCTTGCAATTGATCAAACAAATCATCTATTCGAGGCAATGGATACTTGTTTTTGATAGTGACTTTGTTGAGCTGTCCATAATTGATACACATCCAAAGCGACCCATCCTTCTTTCTGACGAAAAGAACCGGAGCGCCCCACCCCGACACACTCGGCCGAATGAACCCTTTTTCTAATAAATCCTTCAACTCCCTCAACTCTGATGGCGCCATTCTGTATGGTGGAATAGATATAGGCTGAGTATATGGCAATACATCAATCCCGATATCAATCTACCTATCCGGCGGAATCCCTGGAAGCTCATCTGGAAACCCTTCAAGAAACTCATTCACGACTGGCACGAACTCGGGGGCCGACACTTCTGAAGCGGTGTCCGCGACCCGGACCAAATGTCAGATACATCCCTTCTTAATCATCTTCGAAGCCTTAAGGTAGGAAATAAACCTACCCTTCGGCACCACACCATTTCCCTTCCACTCAATAACCGACTCATTAGGAAATTCGAGTCTCATGACTCTCGTTCGGCGGTCGAGTTTAGCAAAGCACGAATAAAGCCAGCCCATTCCCACAATAATATCAAAATCTACCATCCAAAGCTCAATAAGATCGGTCGTGGTAACGCGACCACATACCGTGACAACACAATTCTTATAGACTCGCGCTGCTGTAATAGAATCACCAACCGGAGTCGATACAGAGAATGACTCATGAAGGTGTTCGGGTTCTATCCCAAAACTTGAAGCAATAAATGGGGTAACATAAGAAAAGGAGGACCCCGGATCAATAAGAGCATAACAATCAAGTGCTTGAACATTCAGAATACCTGTAACAACATCTGGAGAAGCCTCCGCATTCAGGCGACCACTCAAAGCATAGAACCGGCTGGATCTACCTTTACCTCGAGCTCTACCCCTAATTGCACCACGTCCTTCTGGAGCTAGAGGACGCACTGAAGATGTGGCGGCTAAAGAACCGGATGACTGGGCAAAACCCCTACATATGCCCTGGCTGGGCGCACGGCAATCCCGCTGAAGATGACCCCTCACCCACACCTGTAGCATATCAGTAGATCCAAATAACAAGCCTCAGTATGGAACCCTCCGCACTTAGGGAACGGATCCCTCCCCTGCTGCTGGAACCTTCATTCGGGATGACCTGACTGATGGGGTCTCCTGCTGTCGGATCCTGGTCTCCAATGACTATTCGGCTAATAACGGTGCACGGATGGAGGTGCACTGGCTGAGGACTGTGCATAAGGCTGGGATGGCCCTGATGGCCCCCTCCCCTAAACTGGTCTCCTCCCTCCAACTGCGCTCCCTGAGTGACCCACTAACCGGGCTCTGCTACTACTCTCCCTGTCTGCCCGTATCTTCAACTTTCTAGCCTCCATGGACTAGGCGAACCCCACGATCATTCCATAATTCATATCCGAGTGTAAAGCCGTTGTAGCAGCCTCATTCACAACCAAAGGAATGAGACCCTGAACAAATCGTCGAACTCGAGCATCCATGGTCGACACTAACTGAGGAGCATACTTGGACAACCTTACGAACTCCATGTGGTACTCCCAAATACTCATATTGCCCTGCTTGAGGACCTCAAACTCAATAGCACGGGCTGCCACAATCTCGGAAGGCAAAACGTGATCAATGAACGCATCCACGAACTCGTCCCATCTAGCCGGAGGACTTCCCTCCCCACGGGAACCCTCCCACATCTCGAACCAGGAATATGCTGCTCCCCTCATCCTGTACGAAGCTAACTCGACCCCCTTTTTCTCTGTAGCCTTCATCACCCGAAGGGTCTTGTACATCTCATCAAGAAAATCCTGTTGATCGGCCTCTGGATCCGTACCTGAGAACTTTGGAGGGGCCAACCGCAGAAATTGGTTGACTCTGGAGCCAGCAGAATCTCCCTGTCCGCTGGAGGACACAGGGGTAGCATGAGATCTATGGGCCTGAGCGGCCACCAACTGAGTCAACATATGAATATCTCCTCTGAGGTCCCCTTCTAACGTACCGGGACCGGAAGCTGGAACTGTAGAGGGATCAAGAATATCAGCGACAGGGATTGCAGCACCCTCCGTCGCCGGAGGAACAGGAATGCTTTGATCTGGAATAGAAGGTCAGGCAGATTCAAGGTCGGGGAGTCACTCTCACCCGCACTATCAGGTACATGATTCACAGCCACACTTGGGGTGCCATTGGTCTCAAGGCCGAGTCGCGCTCTCTTCTTTTGTGCCATTACTGAAAATTTCGGAACAAAGCACGAATTAGGCAAGGATATTTTCACTTTCCGGTTCACCGCACGATATAAAATAACAATAAAGGGGTAATTTCCTAAATGTCCATGTAGCCCCCTAATTATAGATGTGGTCGACAACACACCGATAAGAAGAGCTCTACTAGACACGGCTCCAAGACATCCTAGGACTCTTTTAAAAACCTTAGACTCTGATACCAAGTTTGTCACGCCCCAAAACCGAGGGACACAACCGGCACTCGATCGGGTAGCCCCAGTCAAGCGGACCTGGATTCCCTTTTCCATCCCACGTATTACCCCGTGATTTCAATGTACATTATTCAATTATAATTTAAACACATTCTTACAACCTGGAATTAAATTCTAGATTTCTGTCATTACCCACATGTGGTACAATACTTACAAAATATACATAACATACAGGTTTACTTTACGTGGTCTACAAGTTATATTGCCAAAATACATATGTACATAACCCACATTTCCTATCTACGGAGCCTCTAAGAGTACAAATGAGTTATATAATACTGGCCGGTAACAAGGCTCCGACTATACCTTACACAAATACCAAAATAAAAATCCGGAAGAAGAGGTGGCATGAACCACACAGGGCCCCGAGAGGAAAGGGGCTCACCAACACAACTGATGGGACGTGGAGGAGGCAATACTGTTGGTGGGCTGGAGTACCTTCTATAGAACCACCTACAATCATCACAAGAAATTAGCGCCCCCGGCCAAAGGGACGTCAGTACATTTGAATTGTACTGGTATGTATGAACAAACTTTACTCTAAGTAAATTCAACAATGCACAGGCAAGAGACAGACAGAGAGTCACACAATCACTGCACAAAGATATAGAAAGAAACACAATGGAAGTTCCACAATTCTCACTTCATCACAATTACAATCACAATTCCACCCTTATCCCTTCTCAACATTCAACCCTTATTTCTTCTGTTGCGGCGCGCAATCCGATCCCACCTGACAATCACAATAATTTCTTATGTTTCTGTTGCGGCGTGCAACCCGATCCCACCGGACAATCACATATCACCCTTATCACTTCTCACATATCACCCTTATCCCTCCTGTTGCGGCGCGCAACCCGATCCCACTAGATAATCATATCTCATATCAACAATGACAGTTCACAATTCAATCACAAAAAATTTCAGCAATAGGAATATAGCTTCTTTACAACCCACAATACGTATAAAAAAAATCGTGCCACAATAAACCTTACCATACAGTGAATCATATATAATATTGCCACAGCCGCTTAGTTCAATTACATCACACCACAACTCTTTTTTGTTACTTGTTACACAACCTTTAGCATGTACGTTCATACTCTTGGATTCATTAACCTACTAGCATCATTTCACATAGCATGGTAGTGTGGTGATCAACTAAAGACAGACAAGGAATACACTTCACGCTTCAACACAATTTGAACAACCATTTTCACATATTCACACCAATACATGTACCGTATGCTCGGACACCACAAAGCGATTTTACAAAGATTAAAGTTAGCCATACATACCTGGAGTCGAGTTTCCCTTTTTAATTTCTATCACAATTTACCGGATCGTCAAGCACCGTCAATCTATTCCATAATGTGACCTATTTCACTTAGGATTAGGAACCTCAAATTCAATTAAGAATTTCATCAAACACTACACGATCCCTTAGGTTACTAACCCCCTTTTTGTGCATAATTACCCAAGTTCATTTCCCCCATTACAAGGTTACAAAGTTACATTCACATGCATGCAAGGTTTCATCTTTCATTTTTCAAAACCAACCCATGAGTGCTTTATTCCCATCCAAAATCTGAGAAATTGGGAGAATTAGAGTGAAGGCTTACCTTTTAGNAAACCAACCCATGAGTGCTTTATTCCCATCCAAAATATGAGAAATTGGGAGAATTAGAGTGAAGGATAACCTTTTAGCGAAGAAGATGACTGATTACTCGATAATATCCGGGCTTGAGTGATTTTGGAAAATCAATTTGAGTGATGTTGGAACCTTCTATCTCAAGAACTCTTTTTTGCTTCTCTTTATCTTGTTTAGAATCCAGTTAAAATGAAAGGGGGTAGGGGTTAAATGAAGCTGGGGTCGGGTATAAAAGTTTGAAAAATTAAAAGCCCGTGTCAAATATGCGGTCAGGAATGCGATTGCATTCCTGACATGCGGTCCGCAGAGCTGACCGCAGAATGGCCCCAGGTGGGCCAAAATTTTGAAACAATCTGCCCAGGTATGCAACCACTATGCGGTCTGCATACTCTTTATACGATCGCATAGTGCGTCGCATAACACCCCTCCCCAAAAATCAAAGGCGATAATGCGACAGTTATGCGGTCCGCAGAAAATAAATGCAGTCGCAGATTTGACCGCATAGTTGTCCTTCAGTTGGGCAGTGATCTGCCCGTGTATGCGACCACTATGCGGTCCGCATACACGTTATGCAATCGCATACTGCGTCGCATAATACCCAATTTCTAGAAAATTTAATTCTTTAACTCTCGGGGTACTTTTTGTTCAAATTAGGTCCGTTTTAGGAATTTCCACAATAAAAATAACTCGGGAACTCGTTCGGGCATTATTTTAAACAAGACATTTTACGGGTCTTTACAGCATGCTCAATGGGTATCAGCACAACGTAATGATAAGAACCCATCACACACCGTAGAACCATCACCCGACTCTTACACAATGGTTCGTACCTCAACATGACTTTGCTACAATCCACCCAGCTCAAAATAAATAACCACATGAAATTTGACATCAATTACCCAAAGTGCATTACCATAACCATGGAGAATCGGATGACGCCATGTGTTGATACCCAATTTTTTCCTCCTATTTCTCATATATATATATATATATATATACACTTTCAAAATAATGCATATGCATCATCATTTGATTTACAAGCATGTACAAGTATTTTTCATAATTTTATGCATTTTCTTATATAAATATCTATTAATTACTTTACAAAATATTTTTTATGATGATTTTATCATCTAAACTTATCATTTACATCCATATTAGGTTTTAAATATTTTTAGTACATTTATTATAATTAACTTGCATTTTTAAGGCTAAGTTGCATATTATGCAATAATAACCCATATGTACTTATAAATACTTTATTTACGCAAACAATAACCTTTTATATTTTTATAGTGTTAATTAATTGTTTTTAATCATTTTACACAAATGATATTTTTGTTATTTATTTATTATTTTATAAATTATTTATTTGTTAAATTTGGGCATTTAAATCTGGCCCTAATTCTACAACTAATTTCGGACCTAAGCTACCCAGACACAGCCCAGCTATCCCAATCCCAATACCCCTACCCCACTACCCTTACCCACTTAATAAACCCGACACAGCCCTACCTAAATCCCAACTGTTGATCACAAATGATCAACGACTCATAAACAACCCCTCACTTTCCTTATAACGCCGCCTCTCTACCCTAACCCCCATTTTCCAAAACCCGTCGCCTTTAATCTCCTCATCTGAAGAACCCTAAGCCCGCCGCCTCTATAAAATCACCCTAATCCCGTCCCTAATGTGATTTTCCTCCCATTTACTTACAATTTCAGCATATTTCCTTTATTTGGTGATTCTTTATGGAATAATTTAGTACTTGCCTAAACATGGCAAGTACCCCACTTCGATTATGTCCTAATCGATCTTCATGTCTTGAATCTGGACGACATTAAGTCCACACACGTTATTTTGTACCGTATGAGCTCGATTTGCTCGTATCTCGCTGATTCGTACTTAACCCTAAGGTTAGGGTTTTCAGATCCTCGTTTAATTCGAACCAAAACTGGTTCAATCTTTGATTTTTAGTATTATCTCGTCATTATTCACCGTATTATATGAGAATTTGCCTATTTTTTATAATTTCTTTTACTTACCCTAAATTATGGTTTCAGACCCTTTTTATTTGAACCAAATCTTTGTTCAACCTTGTGTTTTCTGAATAATATTCATGGCTATGTTTATTTTATACAATATGTGATTCTTTGCCTTTATTTTCTACCAATTTTGTTTTGTTTTTACCTAAAACTAGGGTTCCAACTTTACTAACTTAAATACTTGCCCTTTCTGGTGTTCAAATTAATTCTTTTCCATGTTTATGTTTTAGTTTCTGCACTATTTAAACCCCTCCCACTCCCCTTTGATGAAGGTTTTTAAGTTTGAAGTTCGAAAAAATCTTTAACTACTATAAACTAAGGCTATGTGCTTCCACTTTGGAATAATCTTGTTCTGTATTCTGATTCCTGGCCGGCTGAAAGCCAATGCCAAAAATTTCCAAGTTCTTGCTTTTGTTTGATGATATTTACCATATTGATGGATTCCTTTCTTCCCTGTTTCATCTTGACTGGTGAGTTATTAGACCCTTGGCTGTTTTATTCTGTTAATGTGTTACTTCAATTAGCCTATGATATCCTAAATGTTATTAAATTGTGGTTTGAGACATGCTTACACTTATTTTGAGTTGATTAAGCAGATTTCTTCTTAAAACTCTATGTCATTGATAGCTATCTCTTAAATTTAAGTTTGTTATGAACCTGCTTGTAAACATGCTCTCATACCTTTTCTTTGGACTAGTTAACTAGGTATAGATGTCTTCCTTAATAGGATAACAAGTCTGTTTCTGAGTGCATTATAATGTGGCATGTTTGACTTTGTTCTAATTATATTTTAACACCTCTAATAACTGCCTTAATTTAGCTTTTAACTTAACCCGATCTAGTGCAAATTAATGTTATTCGTTCCTATGACACTAGTTTTTGCACTTAGTCTAATCTGGATCCTCTGTTATCACTATGAAACTACTGTATAACTTGTCTTATCAGCATGTGAATGAGTTTAATTCCTAAAACTTTATTAAGTCTTCCTAGGTTCAAGCATGTCTACTATTTGTCTATATATGTTCAATATGTGTTATGTCCCTTCAGTTAAATCCCTTGACTCACCCTTACGCCTTTACTATCTGATCCTTCTGAATTCTTATTCTAAGTCGGCTAAAAGCCAAGGCTATTTAGGTTTTGTCTTGTGACCTCCCTAGTGTGAGCATTTCTTAGGGTCCATGTGCGACCACTGTGAACTCTGACACACTAGGACCTGGCCCCTAATCTTTCCTTGAACATTTTCTGATCAATACCTCTAGTGTAAGCACTGCCTTGGGTTTTTGAAGCCCTTGGGAACTCTGACACACTAGGGACTTGGATTATGTATGCTCAACCTTGATATATGGGTGAATCACTCAACAACTAGTTAGTTCGTATCTATGAACATGAATTCTGGAGCTGTTATTAATTGAAGGTCTGGCCTTTCCAGGTGTATTTGGGCTTGTTGTAGGCTCCCTATAGTTATACTTATTTTGTAATTTATTACATTAAATTATGGTCTGTAATAATTATTTTTATAACAATTCTGGGGTATTAGTGAAATTGGGAAGGGGTTCTTATTTTCCATTTGCAATAAAGTTGGGTAGAAATCCTGCCTATAGGTCCAATAATGTTTTATTATATGTGGTATGTTAGAAATCACGCCTATATGTACTTTATTATGTTAGAGCATCACATGCTAGCAGCCATGCCTATAGGTTCAATGCTTGGTTCAATGACGTTCTATTTTTGCTTGTTAGAGACCATGCTTATAAGAATGGTGTGATCCAATATGTGTGCAAATGCATGTTTACATAGTGTTCTGTTCAAATTGTAGAAATCAAGCATATAGGATCTAAAACTGGATCAAATTGTAGAAAGCATGCTTATAGGTGCGAATCAATTTAATTATCATTTCTGCCCGTGTATTCATGAGTTTCCAAACACTGTGTTGTTACCCTCACTAGAAAACATGCCTATAGGATTAAAAAGATAATTCTGGATATGTTTTTGTGACTTGCCACTCTTTATTATCACGTATAACACCTATACATCATGCTAGTAGGTTTAATCTTATTATGCTAAGATTAGTAGGAAAACTTATGTAGGTCCTGATAATCATAAAGGAAACTGACTTTTTCACATAATCATCTGATCATTCGTTCAACATCACATAGATATCCTGCCTATAGGATTCTTCAATGAATTAATTTCTATCAATGTCAACCAGTTTGGCGCGCCTTTGCTGTCTAAATGCGGATGCTAACTTGAGCCCATACTTGCTTATATTTGAAAGTCCTAAACTGTTTTTATATGTCGCTTAGTGTTTTCCCTTTTGAGAATCCTAGGTTAAGGTCTAGAACCATCCTGAAATAGAGGTCCAAATGCCTCCTGGACCATAGGCCTGGGATGGGTAGTGCACGTGCAGGGTACGACTTAGAATTGATTAGAGCGCTTTAGGTAAACAAATTAAAGATAGTGATCGGGTAGAAGGAGATGATAGTCTGTGCCCGCTGAATAATTAACATCCCGTCTTGAGGGAGTTACGAAGTATTATTTATGTTGCACGGGGTGATCCTTTAGGCTAAAAAACTTAGGACCCCCATTTTTGTTTAAACTAATTCTTTTATTTTAATTGTCCAAACTGTTTCTTTTCTCTTAGACTAATTCACATAATTCGAGTTCTGCCGGGATCCACCGTTGTGGACCTCGAGGAGTGCCTAAAACCTTCTCCTTGAGGTAATTTAAGCCCATACCCGGATCTTTGGAGATGCAAACTAGTAAACCCGAGTCATTTGCAAATAGGTGCCATAACAAACATTAATCCGTTAGGTGGCGACTCTCTCTTTTAATAACCCTTCCTTTAAAAGAGTTGTCACGTGTCGAAGTCCGGTTTCATGAGAAAAAGGGGTACGACAGCATGACGACTCCACTGGGGATAATCCTAAGGCTCTTACAATAATGAGCTTGGTCTATGTGAATTAGTCTCTCTCGCTAAGCGTGTCTTTATTATTTTTCTTGAACATCTCGCTCCCATTCTCCCTTTTATTTCTACTTGCACATCCTTTTTCTTATTTTCCCTTTATATTGACTTACATGCAATTCTTCAGTTAATCTAGTTACAATAGGCATCCCCCCTCCCATTATTTCCCAATCATGTTCACTACCTTCAATCTTTAAAATTTTGTTATGTCTTTCACAATCCCTACCGTTTTTACCGTTTTATTATAATTTTTCCATTATACGAACTAACTCTTTCCTTGTTTTTCTCTTTTTCTGTATTTACATTTGTGAAATACTGCATTTATCGCTTTACCTTGCAAAATGCTTGACAACATATTGCTTTATATTTTCATAATTACATGCTCAATATCATATTCCACTAGTGCGCAATTAATACCTTAGCGACACTTGATGAGTGTCCGCACTCTTCCTATATTCCCCTTTTTAAATTTGGAAGGACTTATTTGCGGTAAAACTAGTTGATCAGCGGTGCAGTAGAAGGTTTGGTGCCTTTCCCTCTCAAGTTGTCCACTTGAGGGTTCCAGTCTAGACTCTTATAGAAAACCCTACTTAGATGTTAACTGTGCATGCATCATGTCTGAACCTAGTACGGGTTAGAATGTCGTCCGCATAATAACTCTCTAAGGAAAGCCTTGTCCAAAGTCCATGGGGATTACTATAATCCCAACAGGCACAATCATGATATGTGCATTATTTCGAGAAAATGTGCCGATATGCTAATCATTAATGTCCAAGTAGTCAAGTCCGGAGGGGGAGAGGGCTAAGTTTATTTATTTTGCAGAAATAAGACACGAAGTCCCCAGGTTCGGCATGGTCCAAAGTATCTCACCTCTGATGCTAGACTGGTGGGAAAATCTCTCGCCCAGCGACAAAAACCATGTGAAAAGAATTCTTGGAATTTTACCTTCTTTGCTGGACATTCAGCCAAATAATGTATTGATCGAGGCCGCTACTATGTTCTGGATGAAAAGAGGGTTGTTTTCCGTATCGGTAATATAGAGATGACTCCCCTTCTTGAGGAAATGGGAGGCTTTGTTGGGCTTCCCTGGAATAGCCCTGGTCTATTGTTACCAAATAATCGTACTTCCATAGGGTTTTTGAAAATGATAGGTCTTAGAAATAATGACGAGCTAGTTTGCCTGAAGAAGTATTACATACCTTTTGACTTCCTTTCTGAGCATTATGGGCATAACACATCCTATCGTATCTACCATGATGAGTTTGCCATTACTTCTCTGGGTTGGACTCATCGCCGGCTTTTCGTGTTCATCGTCTATTTTCTGGGGATGATAGTATTCCAAATTCAAGGAGACAGGATCCACACTCGTTTGGCTATGGTCACCAAGACCTTAATGGAAGGAATTGAGGGACAAACTTACACTATTGTCCCAATGATCGTGGCAGAGATATACCGAGCCTTGGACCGCTACAAGAAGGGATTTTGACATTTTGAAGGTTGTAATCTCTTACTGCAAGTATAGTTGTTGGAACATCTTCAAAGGGGACAATACCGTCAAGAATTTCCACGGTGACCATGGAATGACCACATAACTTTTCACCATCCATAAAGAATGACTTTCATCCCAGACAGGTTTACACTACCCGGGAACGTTGTGGATTAGGTGCACTTCTTTAGTAATTTGACTGATGACAAGGTCCATTAGATCTTTGAGTGGTTCCCTACTAGAGAATTCATCAGCAGGTCAAGAAATGTTCCTCACTTAGTGCTGATTGTATTGAGGGGTATCTATCCTTATGCTCCTATCAGGGTCATGAGACGGGCTGGGAGAAAACAATTCATACCACGAGTTTCTATGATTGTTCACTACAAAGCAGACTATCAGGGTGATGCCATTCCATTCAAGTGTGAGGCACAACATATGTGGCATCTGAAGATCATTGTGGAAAAGGATACCATCGAACCAGACCGATACCACGCCGGTCATGTGTATTTCTACCCATCATGGTTGGATGATGACATAGCGGGAGAAGTCAATCTAGGGATTGATCGAGGAAATAGAGTCATAGACGACTCTGCTGAAGCTCAAGTAAAATACAGGAGGTTGCGTTAGAGAATCTTTGAGTCTGAGGCCAGACATTTGGAACAACACAGGGTAAACATGGAATCAATAAATGAGTGGATAGGAATTGCTACAGAATCAATAGAAAAGTTGGAGTATTTAGAGCAGGGTCTGATGGAGCTTGAAGGGAAGATGAGGAAAAAGATCGTGGACTGTCAGAATGCAGAGGGAAATGAAGGAGGACACCTAGCAAGGGCGTATATGTTGTTGTACATGCGGCGACCTGGGGGATGTGATCGATGGGGATAAGAAGGCCATGCTTGGGGAAGGTCCCTCCGGGACCAAGTAGATTAGCATTGTTTACTTGTTTTTCTAGAGTCGTTTTAGAATTAGATAGTAATAAGGCATATGCCACTAGTAAATCCTTTTGATTATTGTTTTAGAGGTTTGATCTATTTATTACATTAATGAAATGAGTCAATTGTCGGTACTAAGTTTCTCCAAATCTTTATGTCGCTAGGCCTACCTCGGGCACAATGAGGTGCCCAAATTAGGACGCGAATTTATAATTCCGCAACATACGTTTAAATACTGCCAATATCCTTCCAAAATTACCTACTGACTTGTTTACCTTTTTGCTTTTATTTGTTTTGATTATTCCTCCCCCTAAGGTTGGTTCGTGCATACTGGCATCATCAGCATATCATACCAGATCCAGAGGTCCTCCCCCTCCTCCTCCCCCTCCAAGTGATCCTAAAATTAAGGAAAAAGCTAAGATGGATGACATGAGCGGCATCGGGAAAGCCAACTCTACGCATGATGAAAATGTTGAAACATCAGATGGTCGGAGTACTCCGGCACAAAATGATTTGGTTCTACGGTTGGAACAGAAAATATTGGAGTTACAAGGGGAACATGAGTAGGGGCGCAAGTTGGCAATCATCTCCCTCACCCTAAACGTCCCAGATATCAACCAACATAATGCCCAAAACCCAGTACCTCCTCAAAGCACACCAAACCAACATCCACAAAAACCTCCCTCACCTCATCAATACGAAACACCTCCCCAAAATCATAATCCTCCACCAGTACCAACTTCTCCTCAGCACCAACATCATCTAATCGAGTATCCACAAACCACTACCTACCATACTCCTCAAAATACACCACAACCTATCTCCGATCCACATAACTCAACCAATGATCACCACTACACCCAAATCCCCGACATCCACCAAAGTAACCCCATATATGTAGAAACTCTACCTCACCCAGCTCAACAAACCCCATACACACCAGAATCCGCCGTGAAGGACCTGCTCATTAAGAATATGGCAGAGGAACTTAAGAAGCTCACAAGTCGAGTCCAAGGCGTTGAAGAGGGTAAAGGCATTGAGGGATTGAACTATGAAGATCTGTGTATTCAGCCTGGCATAGAACTGCAAAGGGTTACAAACCTCCCAAGTCCGAGATGTTTGATGGAACAGGTGACCCAAAGGTGCATCTAAGGACATCTGTTACAAGCTCATAGGAGTTGGAAAGGATGAAAGGATTCACATGAAATTATTCATGGGGAGCCTCACTGGAGACGCCTTATCTTGGTACATCAGTCAAAATCCAAAGAAGTGGGTTAGCTGGGTAGACATGGCATCGAATTTCATGGATTAGTTCAGGTTTAATACCGAGAATGCACCAGATGTGTTATATATCCAGAATCTCTAAAAGAAGCCAACAGAGACTTTCTGCGAGTATGCTACTCGGTGGAGATCGGAAGCTGCGAAAGTAAAGCCCACATTGGAAGAAGAGCACATGAACAAGTTCATTGTCCAGGCCCAGGATCCACAATACTATGAAAGGTTAATGGTTATCGAAAATCAAAAATTCTCTGACATCATCAAATTGGGGGAAAGGATTGAAGAAGGAATTAAGAGCGGAATGGTAAATAATTTCGAGGCATTACAGGCTACGAACAAAGCTTTGCAGTCAAGGGGTATATCCAAAAATAAGGAAGTAGGGGCGGTGATGGTGGCCAAAGTTCCAAAATCTCCTCTTACGTATCAAACACCTCCACCTACATATCAACATTCACCTCCCAGATATACGCAACCCGCCACCGCCTACCATACTTACAACACCCAGCCAACATATTATCATTCACCGCCAGCCCGCCAAAATTAACCATGACCAAATTTCGACCGCTGGCCGCCCAGACATGATACCCCTATTGCTGAACCTATCGATCAGTTATACGAGAGGTTAAAAGTTGCTGGTTATGTCACTCCTTTTCCCGTTGTTGCCATTGAAAACTCCTCTCAATGGGTCAATCCAAATAAAACATGTTCCTACCACTGCGACACGAAGGGTAATACCATTGATGAATGTCACACTTAAGGCTGTATTTTGGGTTTGGCCTAGCCCGGGACCGGCCCAGGTCCGCAAGCCCACGTGGGATTTTGGGCTAAACAGGTCGGCCCGTGGCGGAAAAAGCCTAGCGGTCCTAGGAGCGCATATGGGTCAGGCATTTACATATGAACCGTGATCCTGGGACCGTTTAGCCCGGGACCAGCAGGTGGGCCTGGGCCTGTTCAACCGGGCCCAACGGCTATTTTTCAATTTTTTTTTTAAATTGGCCAACGATTATAAGTTTAAAAACTAGTCGTTGGCCGACCAACTTAGCCGTTTGGCTTTTTAAAAAATAGTTATTTGGCCCCCAAACTTTGTTTTAACCCCAAACTTTTTATAATTATACTTTTTCCCTATTCTCAACTATAAATACCCACTCATTCTTTCATTTTTACTCACAAAATCATCAATCTCTCTCTTATTTTCTTCTATAATTGCTTACTTTATTATTACAATTTGTGAAAAATTGTGAAGTTGGTGAATTGAAGTACTCAAGTCTTCAACGATATACAATTTTCAAGAAGTTGTTCGTCAATTCGGTAAACTCGTTCCAACTCTTAAGTTTTAATATTATAGTTTTGTTTGTTTTAGTTTGTATAATTATAATTAATATGGCATTTCTTTGAAAAAAATGTTTGGTGGTAAGGAAAAATCTAAAATTGGTGAATCTAGTAGCCAAGCTACTACTCCTCCCCTGGCCCCGGCTCCCTGACCCAGACCTGTTACCCGTCCTCCTCCACATGTTATTCTTGATAGTGATAACCCTTGTTATCAATTTACTGATAGTATATTTTACCATGATATTGCACCAGGTCAACAATTAAATAATGAATATATGAATGCTCTTTATGATAATCCAACTATCGATGAAAATGATGACGAAAATGATGATTTAGATGAAACGCAACCGGATTTAGATGATACACCTACTAGTTCTGATGTTAACCAAACTGATAATAATCCAAATCATTCCCCGTCTGACCCTCCTGTAGTAAGCCCTACTTTTAATAGACAACCTTCTGGACGGTGCGAAACATCTCTTGTTTGGAACTTTTTTACTCAAATAAGAGATCAAAATAAGGCTAAGTGTAAAACTTGTGGGACTTTGATGGCTCATAAATTTACTGGAGAACGTAGCGGCACGGGTAGTTTGACTGGACATATAAAGAAACAACCTAAAGATAAAACTAGATGGCTTCAAATGAAAGCTAGGCAAGAGGGGACAAGTGTAGGTACTCAGGTTAACCCTAGTACCGGGTCAAATCTAGTTAAACCGGGAATTAACACTATTACCGGTGGCATTTTATATTACGATCCAAATAAAGATCGTGAAGAATTGGCAAAAATGGTTACTGTTATGTGCTTACCCTATAGTTTTCCCTCTAACCTTCACTTTGTACATTATATTAGAAGAGTTTTTAATCCTACTTATAAAGGATGGCCTCGCACAACCGTAAAGGTTGATATTTATAAATATAAACATGAATATGAACAATATTTGCGCTATTTATTTACTCATATTAATAATCGTGTTGCTATTAATACTGATATTTGTAGGAGTGGTAATGACTGTTATTATCTTACTATTACCACTCATTGGATTGATGAGGAATGGATAATGCAAAAGCGCATTATTGCATATAGAATAATTAATTCACATCACACATGTAAGTTTATTGCTAACACAGTTGCAGATATTTGTAGATATTTTTGCATTAGAGATAAAATAATGGCAGTTTCAATGGATAATGCTTCTAGTAACACTAATGTTATAGGCTTGCTTACAACTACACTAAGTCCTGTATTTAGTAATATTTTCCATGTTAGATATATTTTTCATATTAACCATTTGATCGTCGGTGATGGTATGAAAATTTTAAATGTTGAAATTGAAAAGGTTAAATTCGCTCTTCATTGGCTTTTTTATTCAAACCGTAGAAGTAGACATAGAGAATAATTTAAAAAATGTGATGAATTTGGCCTTAGAGAAAGAAAGGTTCCTAAACCTTGTCCGACTAGATGGAATTACTTGTATGAAAGCTTAATTATTGCATATGAATATAGAAACCCAATAAACGCAACGCATAATGCTCGTATTGGTGGTAATGATGATGACGATGATGAGCACCTTACAAATCAAGATTGGAATAATGTTAAAATTCTTCTAGAATTTTTAAAACAATTTCATGTTGCTACAAATGAATTATATGGGCAATATTATGCTACTATTTCTAACTGTTTAGTTTATATTGCAGCACTTGCAAATTTATTTACTCAATTTTCAGAGGGTGGGGTAATTTACCAACGTGCTATTGAGGAAATGAAAGATAAGTTTAAAAAATATTTTTCCCTATCCCCCTCTTTATGGTGTTGCAGCCATGTTAAATCCTACCATAAAATTAGGAGGTCCTCACTTTTGGTATACTCAAATTTATAATGCTTTATCACTTTCACCTGCGGAATTTGGTACACTTGCAGATGAAAAAGCCTCAATCAAATTAATTGCTCAAACAATTTATAATACTTATCAACTTGCCTTAGATCATGCTAGACCAAATGTTCCAACTCCTACTTCGTCTAGTTCGCAATCATCTAAAAGAACTGCGGGACTAAAAGCACTTAGTTGTTGGACGGAGTTCAGGGGTTCTCAAGGTGATTATATTGGTAATAGTTCACAACTAAATGAGCTTCAAGTTTATTTGTCGCAGGGACTTGAATCAGAGAATCCCGATGGTACCTTTAGTGTTTTGGATTGGTGGAAGGACAAAGAAAAATACTATATGGTTCTTTCAAGGATGGCTCGAGATATTTTAAATATTCAAGCTTCAACAGTTGCATCGGAGAGCGCTTTCAGTTAAGCAAAACTTCAAATTTGTGATCATAGAGCGTCTATGAGGGAGAGCTTGGAAAAATCAGTACTCTTCAGAGATTGGATCCCTTCGGAAAGAAGAAATTTTTGACTTGCTGAATCACAACCGGAGATAGACGAAGCTTATGAAGAAATGCTAGCGGAACTTGCGGAGGATGCTGCTTCGCCCGGAAGCGGTGATGAACAAGCTTCTTTTCCGCCACCACCAACGGAAATTCCTCCGAACCTTGAAGGATTTATGAAATTTGTTAGAGATAATATGTAGATTAATATGTAACTTGTATTTTGGCACATCTTGATTAGTTTTTTTTTCCTTTTAATGGTGGTATTAGCACCTTGTTGTGCTCATTCCATTGGGGGGAGGAAGACTAAGAAAGATATTGCCATTTTTTTTAATGTCGTAATAATATAAATTATAAGGCATTTCCTTGAATATTTCTTTACTATTTTTTTGTGTTTAAACTTGAATTACAAGATTTAAGTCACAATTATATAATATAATTTACAATAAATTGCCTTAGATAATAAAATATAATTACATAAATTTTATTTTATTTTAAATTGCCAACAGTTAGAATTTAAAAAACTAGTCGTTTATATTGGCAATATAGCCGTGTCACTTTTTAAAAAATAGCCATTTGGCCCCCAAACTTTTTATAATTACACTTTTCCCTATTCTCAACTATAAATACCCCATCATTCTTTCATTTTTACTCACAAAATCATCAATCTCTCTCAATCTAAAACTCAAATTGAAGTCTTCAAGTCTTCACTCATCTCTCATTTCTCAAACTCAAATTCTCAATTCAAGTTAAATCATGCCTAGTGATTCTAGAGTTAGCCCATTTGTTCGGGAACACTATAATAGGGTAGAAGAAAATGAAGCATCTTGCACGGTGACGTGCAAGTACTGTGGTCGAGTCTACACTTGGCGTACAAAGTTGGAGGGCACGGGCCCTTTATGGAGGCATACAATAAAGTATTGTCTTGCGCGTTCTCCAGACATTCGTATTTAAGATTTTAAGTTTATTTCAAATAATTTGTGTTATTTTAAAATTATTAGACGTATTATGCTTAATGTTGTAGTTTATTAAATTAATTTGAAGTATTATTAATTTATTATGCGATGGTAAGTGCAAGTTTGAATATCTCTTTACTATTTTTTTGTGTTTAAATTTGAATTACAAGATTTATGTCACAATATTTACAAGAAATTGCCTTAGATAAAAAGAATTCAAAAAAAAAAATAGCCCGGAACACTTAGGCCCGTGGGCCCGACCCATTCAGCCCGGACCCATACGGGCTTAGGCCCACAGTGGGCCGGTTCCACCCATCAGGCCCGCCAAGCCCGGAACCGCTTGAGCCCGGCCCGCCTGAGCCCCGGCTCATTTGGCCCATTTAGCCCAAGCCCGGCCCGGATTACAGCCTTAGTCGCACTCTGAAAGACAAGATCCAGACACTAATTGATTCCAAGGTCATACGAGCAAAGGAGGCCACCTAACATATGCAAAAATTTCCTCCCGGATCATAGGGGTGATGGGGTGAATGTGATAGAGACTGACGATGAATGGGACCTAGAAGGGTCAATTAGGCTTATTCGAGAAGGGGATGACCCTAAAAAACGTGCGGTCACTCTTACTCCTATTGTGATACAGATACAACTATCAGTCGAGGTTGAAATAGCTGAACCGACCCCGTTCGAGGTGGAAGTAACAACACATGTAGCTACACCTGCTCCGTTTGAAGTAGAAGTGACCACACCCTTCACTGTGACGGTAGCACCCGCACCATCCTTTAATTCAAAAGTCGTGCCCTGGGACTATGTTGCAGAAGCAAGGAGGAAAGGAAAAGCAAAATTGGAAGAAGCTGGTGCATCATAGGGGATGACCATGACTAGTAGAGTCTACACACCCGAGCACTTAGGGGGAACAAGTAAAGAATCAGCTTCTAAGCAGCCCATCATTGAAACTGGCTCGGATGATATTTGGAGAAAGGCGCAAGCAAGGGAATATTCTGTAGTGGACCATATGAACAAAACCCCTGCTCAGATATCTATTCTATCATTATTGCAGAATTCTGAAGCACATAGGAATGCCTTGATGACGGTATTTGAACAAAGCTTACGTGCCTAACAATTTCACCAGTGGGGAAATGGCTAACATGGTAGGACAAGTACTGGAGAGCCATAAGATCACTTTCCATGAAGAAGAACTGCCAAGGATTAAGCCACAACATGTCACGCCCCAAACCTAGGGAGGCGTGGCTGGCACCCGGTGCCGCACTGTGCGGCCCGAGCGAACCACTCTGCAACTTTTTTTTTCTTTGTAACTATCATGGGCCAACATGGCCACAATTCGTAATGTATAACTATAAGTGGGAAACACTGTATCAATAAACTATCGTTCTTAAAATATGAATACATATGTGCCGTCAAGGCCTCTGACATACTGTACAAAATGAACCTCTGTCTACAAAGCCTCTAAGATTATTTGATATCAAATGGGACAGGGTTCCGACCTACCTATAAGTCTGTAGAAAACTTCTGACACGATGACTCGCAGACTCGACTGCACTCCAAATGAGGTGGAGTCTTACCGATCCTTCACTGAATGTCAATCTCGTCTATTATAAGGGATCGTCAAATTGATTATCTATACCTGCAGACATGAATGCAGCGTCCCAACAAAATGACGTCAGTACGAAAAATGTACTTAGTATCTAAGGTAGAAATGAAATATAACAATAAGTCTAACATTAATTAAAGACGTGGGAACTTGGCGTGATCAATGTAGCCTTGAAGCTTAGAGCAGCATAGGCAAGACTCGCCTCACTTCACTGGCGCTTTACAGCTTTAGTACAGGTTTCACAAGTGTCTCAACTTCCAATGGGATCAGTCTTAACGAGGGCAACATTAAATAGCAAACATAAATGACAAAGTGATAGATGACACTTTTCTATTAATATGTTGGTGAATTGGGATACAAAAATAGAAATTTAGTAAAAGAACATTATAGTTACTAATCTGAACTATAAACTGCATCTGAATCATAAATTTAAAATGCTTTTTGAACTTGAATAGCATGGCTTTTAGGTCATACATTTCCTTAATTAGTTATAGCTTCTCAATGCTCTAGTCCACACAGTTATGGTTTGTATTAATATTCATTTTTCTTTAGAAAATTTACCAATACTATAATGCACATGTAAATTTCTTCTCTTTATCAGCCATGCATTTTCTGTTATATTGCAACAAGGAAATTCATATATCTGAAATCACATCAACTGGCAAACCATAGACATAAAAGAACCTGCCTAAGAACAAATTTCATTTTTAGAATTGGAATAACTCTGTAAATAATGAAATACTCATAGTGTCATGCATATGCGTATGTATGTGATGTCGTGCATAGGTATATTTGTTCATAACATCATCAAGCCTCTGAGGGCATCCCATCACGTCATCTCGGCCACTGTGGGCAAATCATCAACGTATAACAGCTGATCCGGTGGTGGTGCGTATATAATGCCATAACCTTTCCCATATCCCATATACATATATATACGCGTATATAACGCCATATGGTCATGAGTCAGTGTGCATGTATAAATTCATGAAATGCATATAAAATACTTTAATAAAATCTCTCGGAACATCATAAGACCATTATACTTCTGATTAATATCATGAAATAAACTTTATCAACTTACATATTTTCGGAGACCCACGAACATACAATAGAATAATAAGACATGAAAAGCTAACCATAAAGTCGTTGAGCGGCATACCCAGTCTAAGTGAAATTCTCAAATGTTCAAAATATGGATTGAGATCTATGAGAGCATTCAGACCATCATTTGAGTTTCCTTTGTATAGGATGTTCCTTCAACTTCGTCTGAGCATTTGCTCCCTTCATTTTATTCTCTAATTTGGAAATATCAAAAACAGTCAAGTTTCTCACTCTTCATTCGTAGAATTATGCATCATATTTATCTAGGGTTTAAACTTTTCACTTGACTTGTTGACGTCTTTGGAAATTGGCTATCAGCGTTAAGAACCTATTAAATAAGTTCGAGACATGTTATACTTGGAATTAATTGACCATTCTTTTAACCTCAGTAAAAGACTTTTATCGAATAAGTGATACGCAAATGAACGCACTCATCTAACACTTCTATGAATAGAGTTATTTATGGAAGTTGTGCATTTGCTCGTTTTGTTTGTATCGCATAGATCATGCCAAAAAGAAAGAAGGAATAGCCTTAACATACCTATAAGAACTTAGGCTGAGCAGAAACCAACTCACATGTATCATTCCACCAACTATTGGGAAGCTTTATAAGCTAAGATATTTGAACTTTTATACAACGGTGTGTCCGTGTGAAAACTTTTATCTGTTCTAATCTTTGGGTATATATCGTAAACCATCTCAAGTAGAAAACACCGAGAATGCTAAGCCACAATTACTATGAACTTCTTCTCCGAAGTTGCATAACCGATGCCAGTGACAGAGTAAGCACAATAATCTTATAAAAGTTGACTCCTTAGACAGAGTAAGCACAATAATCTTATAAAAGTTGACTCCTTAACTTTACTAACATGATAGCAAGACCTTGTTCTATTGACAATTGCCAAAGACTACGGAGTAAATGATATGTTTGAAAATTTGAACTCTTACAAGGAAAGAGTAGAGTCAAACCTTCAAGACAGTCATAATTAAGATGCTAAATGCCACCAAATTCCTTAGTATGACCCATATGGTAAATGACTAATGAGTCATTTGGTTGAGTGGCACATGCTGCCACGTGAGGGTGGGGTGGAAAATTTTAATCTTTGTCCACTTATTAGGTAATTAGATAATCACGTTACCGGTAATTAACCAATTACCTACATAATTAAGAATTACCTCAAATTATTTAAAATACTATTTATTTTAGTACACTTTATACACCATACTATCATGGTCATATGGTATCATATAAAATTAATACATACACTATTATTTTATTAAAACACCCATGTAAAAATACATATATCTTCTCAACTTTCTAATATCATATAAAGAGTACAAATTTTCGTACGCTTAATTCTTAAAATGGTAAAAAAAAACATAACCTTCTTTTCTTGTGAGAAAATAATTTATATCTTTACAATAAGAAATTCTTTTTGTACTATAAATTCTCAAAACGGAAAAAGGATAACTTTTCTTATGATAAAATACTATCTACTCTTATAATAAATAAAACCTCATTTATAAACCCCCGCATGTCATGTATTTAATTTAAAACTTATCACAACCATATAAAATCGTATTTATCATTTTTTATCGAAAATGTTTTACTTCAAAGAAAATACATATCAAGTTAATATATAGTAGTTGCGATATTCTTCAAACTTACCGGGTCTTATATCCATATCTTCATGTATAACTTTAATCCCTTCCAAATCATATGTTATTACTTTGACGAATCCTAACGTTAAAGTACGGGATGCAATACAACAGGGCGTTGTATATCACGGTACAGTGCGAAGATAAATTCATTGCCAGGGTTTTGATAGATGGAGGTTCCAGTCTCAACATCTGCCCATTGACGACTCTGAAGAGAATGGGCAAAGGATTGCATGAAATACGGGCAGGAACAATGAACGTAAAAGCATTCGACGGATCTCAAAGGGCCGCGATCGGGAAACCAATCTTTGATTACAAATGGGCCCGACTTGGTTTGATGTAGAATTCCAAGTACTCGACATATCTGCCTCAGACAACTTATTGTTGGGACGACCTTTGATACATGCCGCTGGGGCTGTGGCCTCTACTTTGAACCAGGCTGTAAAGTTTGAACGGAACAATCAGGAGGTGATCAGCCAAGGAGACGGGAGTAATCCCATTTATACCAGTCAATTGTTCCGATCGTGGAAAATAGAAGGAAATTGGGTGGAGAGACTTATTATTTCATTGAGCGCGTCAATGCAATTGAGAAAGACAGGTGGTGGAGCAGCAAACTAGAAAGCATACTAGCATGGGTAGGGTATGAACCCGGTAAAGGGCTCGGGACTAATCTCCAAGGTATTTCCAAACCAATACAGCTAAAAAGTCACGCCACGACCTTTGGATTGGGATATCAGTATACCTGGCAGGAGTATCAAAATTGGTCGCCACCATGGCGCGGTCCTTATTACCCCCTTGAACAACCAATACCGCATCTGAGCCAATCCTTCCATCACGCTGATATGATATGGGGATCCGAAGAGGATGAAGTGCTAGCTGGTTTGAGGAATTTATTTCTAGAAAAGGAAGACATGGATTGCAGTGTAATAGTTGAGGAGGAGTAGGAAGAAGGCCTCGTCATCCAGACAGTGGAGAAAAGAGCCTTCCTCAAAAATTGGAAAGCCACACCATCAAGGGCCCGACGAGTCCCTGGGTAGCCTGGCTAAGTGTCATTGATTTTTGAAAACAATCCTTCTTTAGCATTTTGTTTAAAAATATTTTCAGTATTTTGTTTTGTAAAACATTGTTTGAGTCATTAAAAATCGCTTTGTTTGACATTTTAATATTTATCAATGGCTTGATGTTTTACTATTACTATCTATATCTTTCTCTCTATATCATTACTATTTCTTATCTTGATAAACCAACGAATGTGACATGTAATGAGATAACGTAACATAAGGATAGTGACTCGGAAGAGATAGACGAAGAAGATGTGATACCTGAGGAAATTGAATTGAACTACGCTTGACCTTATTCCCGTTTAAGAGGGGATATGTAGGCAGCCCTATGGGTTCAGTCACAATACAACAAAATTTTCATTTCCCCCCATAATCAGAAATTGGGGCAGAATTTTGAGGAGGACCCTCAAAATTCCGAAGCAAGTTCAGCCAACGACACCGTATGTGGAATAGCTAGAAATTCGTCTAGATAACTGGGGAAGAATTTTGAGGAGGACCCTCAAATTTCTACGGAAAAAAGGTCGCAATGTCTCTGATAATGTCACAGTTACCAGTTCATCTAATTTTCAAATTTCATATTACTATATTTGAAGAACTATGCATGTATATTTTTCGATTTTTTTTTTGGCCAGATGCTACCCATGGTAACCAAACAGGATTTCGATGCAGAGCAGAACAAAGCAAGCAGACAAAGGCACGAACCAACCTCCCCCGCAAAACTCACAATTTTTCTTTGAACGCAAGAACAAGAAATAGTCGCCAGTAGGTGCGTACCTTATAATCACTTACTTTACAACAACAAAGCTACCGAACTCATCTCCAGCTAAGAAATACTCCGCTGTCACTTATTATTTATTCATTGCATGAGAAAGGACTGTTTCAACTTTGCATGAGGCTAAGCCCTGCCTCCTCAATTGCATAAGGCTAAGATCTGCCTTCCCATTGCATGAGACTAAGCACCGTCTCAACTTTGCATGAGGCTAAGCCATGCCTTCTTAACCGCATAGGGCTAAGAATTGCCTTACATTGCATGAGACTAAGAACTGTCACCATATTTGCATGAGGCTAAGCCCTGCCTCCTCAACCGCATAAGGCTAAGCATTGACTTCCCATTGCATGAGACTAAGCATTATCTCCATGTTTGCATGAGGCTAAGCCCTGCCTCCTCAACCGCATAAAGCTAACCATTGCCTTCTCATTGAATTAGACTAAGCATTGTCTCAAATCTTGCATGAGGCTAAGCCCTTCTTCCTCAACTGCATAAGTCTAAGCTTTGCCTTTCAAGCATGAGACTAAGCATTGTCTCTCCTTGTATGACCACAAATGTTGCTCTATTCCAAAAACCTTGCATTATTTTTTTCTCTTGGGGCTAAGCTCTGCCTCCGATGTTGCATAAGACTAAGCTCTATCTTCTTTCATCCCAAGCATCATGTCTGTGCATATCATGGGCTGAAATATAGCATATTTGTCAGAAGGCGTCATAGTCCGAAGGCATCATCCTCAAAGCCGGAAGACACAATGCCATGTCTGAGGATCTCTCAATTTTGCACATCATTATTCAAAGGCGTCAAAGTTCAGAGGCACCATCTTCATAGCCCGAGAACATCATTTCATGGCCTACGAATCCTTTATTGCACAATTCATGGCCCGGTACGTCATGGTCTAAGGACATCATCCTCACTGTCCAAAGACAACCTCCATGGTCCAGAGGGAATTTGCATCATGTTTAAATTCATGAAACAATCTATATGCATGCATCGTATTTTGAGTTTGCAGGTGATCCAGGAAGTAACCGTTATCATAATGGGAGCAATCTTTGCTGCCGTTTCCATTCAACGCTCATATCTTGTAATTATTTCAAACGTAGCCGATCACCGTCCGTTACCCATCCCATCTGATACCCGCTCAAATATCCATAACCATTCTCAATCCGGATTTGTCTTATCCATAATATTTTGTCCGTTCTTACAACAACTCCATCGATTTATTCCACTGTTGGATCCAGAACTATACATTGCCTGATTCCAGTAAAACCAGGGATACGTAGGCAGCTTAGAGACTAGGGTGCGGCCTATATTTTTCAAAACACCCCATTCGGTAAAAAACAGTCATTATTTCTTTACTCGACAACTATTTCATCCTACGCGAACGCGAAGAAGAAAATTATTGCCGCCAAAATACACTATGCGGTCACCACACCTACCACACGAATGCGATGAAGAACTGAAAAACCAAAAAAGAATTGAACACATCAGTGCCAAAATGAAGAAAAATGATCTGAAATCAATCTGAAATACGCCCGAGCCCCGAGGGACCCCGTCCAAGCATGCCAACAAGTCCCATAACATAACAAGGACCTACTAGAGGCCTCAAAACACACATAACAAAATCGAAACAATGAGTCACACCTCAAATCGGAATCTATGAACTTTGAACTTTAAAACTTCTAGAACTAGCGCCGAACCATATTAAGTCATCCCGAAATGAACCCAAATTTTGCACACAAGTCTCAAATGACATGACGAAGCTATTCCAATTCTCAGAACCACCATACGAATCCGATATCCACAAAAATGACTTCCGGTGAAACTTATTAACTTTCCAAACCTTAAAATTTCCAATTTTATGCAAACTTGTGGTGAAACCTTCTAGAAACATCCAAATGAAAATCCGGACATACGCTCGAGTCCAAAATCACCACCCGGACCTAACAGAACCATCAAAAGTCCGTTCCGGGGTTAAATTCACAAAATGTCAAACTTGGTCAACTCTATCAACTTAAAGTTTCAACAATGAAATTTATTCTTCCAAATCGACTCTGAATAACCTGAACACCAAAACCGGTGATTCATATAAGTCATAATACATCATACGAAGATACTCATGCCCGCGAACTACCGAGGGAAGTGCAAATTTTCAAAACGACCGGTCGGGTCATTACATCCTCCCCCACTTAAACATATGTTCGTCCTCGAACGTGCCAAGAGTTGTTCTCAAAACCATCAAACACCCATATAACCTTACCATGCACATACTCGGGGGTGATCCCACATCACCCTATCCCATATAAGTCCGATAACACAATATAATTGAAGTTTCTTAACTCAACCTAGCCCATAAGCCTTAGAATCTAATTTTTTTCCAACATCCGGAATTTCTTATAAGTTATGAATCTCGCAACTACACGCCATATAAGCCCGAAAAAGCGTAACCAAGCCGCAACCATAACCCCAACTACATTCACATGATATACCACATAACTCAAATACCCAT
This sequence comes from Nicotiana undulata, assembly GCA_005239495.1. Taxonomy (NCBI): domain Eukaryota; kingdom Viridiplantae; phylum Streptophyta; class Magnoliopsida; order Solanales; family Solanaceae; genus Nicotiana; species Nicotiana undulata. The sequence continues at coordinate 40,490 of ML285644.1, forward strand.
AGCAAAATCTCCGATCACCGTAGCTGCTCAAAATAACCCAATCCCGGTAATAAACTTCATACATAACAAAACCTCATTCAAAAACTTTCGTACACTGCCGATAATGAAAGAACACGCATAAACTCATGATCATTCATCAAATCAACAAGTTGTGGAGCTCCCCCACCATCAACGAGAACTATAGCCAATTTCTAAGCCGACTTCCGGTATTATCCTTCCAAATATATCGTAATCAAATCATATAGCATCCATCCTAGATCAGAGGACTTCATCTTATAGAATACCAACTAAGCTGCTGATACGCAACACCATACTACCCAAAGCCACCAACCGTGCAATCCATGCACCAATAAGCAACAATCAAGAGACCTGCCCCGCACGCTCAATGGGTATCACCACTATGCAATGTTAAGAAGCCATCACACACTGTAGAACCATCACCCGACTCTAACACATTGGTTCGACCTCAACATGAATTTCGTACACTGCCGATAATGAAAGAACACGCATAAACTCATGATCATTCATCAAATCAACAAGTTGTGGAGCTCCCCCTCCATCAACGAGAACTATAGCCAATTTCTAAGCCGACTTCCGGTATTATCCTTCCAAATATATCGTAGTCAAATCATATAGCATCCATCCTAGATCTGAGGACTTCATCTTATAGAATACCAACTAAGCTGCTGATACGCAACACCATACTACCCAAAGCCACCAACCGTGCAATCCATGCACCTATAAGCAACATCAAGAGACCTGCCCCGCACGCTCAATGGGTATCACCACTATGCAATGTTAAGAAGCCATCATACACTGTAGAACCATCACCCGACTCTAACATAATGGTTCGACCTCAACATGACTCTGCTACAATGCGCGACTCCATCCAAACACTGGTCCATATCATAAACCCCGTGCCCCCCTGCCCAAAATAACTAACCACGCCAAATTCGACATCAACTACCCAAAGTGCATTACCATAACCACGGAGAATCAGATGACGCCATGTGTTGATACCCAATTTTCCCCTCATACTTCTCATATATATATATATATATATATACACACTTTTAAAATAGTGCATATGCATCATCATTTGATTTACACGCATGTACACGTATTTTTCATAATTATTCATAATTTTTAAAAGCTTTAAATAAATTTATTTCTGCATTTTATTATATAAATATCTATTAATTACTTTACAAATTATTTTTTATGATGATTTTATGATCTAAACTTATCATTTCCACCCATATTAGGTTTTAAATATTTTTAGTACATTTATTATAATTACACTTGCATTTTTAAGGCTAAGTTGCACATTTTGCAATAATAGCCCATATGTACTTATAGAAAAATTATTTATGCAAAAAATAACCTTTTATATTTTTATAGTGTATAATAAATGTGTTTAATCATTTTTATGCACAAATGATATTTTTGGTATTTATTTATTATTTTTATAAATTATTTATTTGTTAAATTTGGGTATTTAAAATCTGGTCCTAATTCTACAACTAATTTCGGACCTAAGTTACCCAGACACAACCCAATTACACCAAGCCCAATACCCCTAGCCCAGTACCCTTACCCACTTAATAAACTCGACCCAACCCCTGCCTAAATCCCAGTCGTTGATCACAAATGATCAACGGCTCATAAACAACCCCTCACTTTCTTTATATCGCCGCCTCTCTACCCTAACCACAATTTTCCAAAACCCTCCGTCTCTACTCTTCTCCTCTGAAGAATCCTAAGCCCGCCGCCTCTCCAAAATTCCCTCTAATCCCATTCGTAATGGGATTTTCCTCCCATTTACTTACCATTTCAGCATATTTCCTTTATTTGGTGTTTCTTTATGGAATAACTTAGTACTTGCCTAAATATGGCAAGTACCCCACTTCGATTCTGACCTAATCGATCTTCATCTGTTGAATCTGGGCGACATTAAGTCTACACGTTATTTTGTACCGTGTGAGCCCGATTTGCTCGCATCTCGTTGATTCATACTTAACCCTAAGGTTAGGGCTTTCAGATCCTCTTTTTATTCGAACCAAAACTACTTCAAGCTTTGATTTATAGTATTATCTCATTATTCACCCTATTATGTGAGAATCTGCCTATTTTTTACAATTTCTTTTACCTACCCTAAAAGATGGTTTCAGACCATGTTTATTTGAACCAAATCTGGTTCGATCTTGTGTTTTGTGAATAATAATCATGTCTATGTTCATTTTATACAATATGTGATTCTTTGCCTTTATTTTCTGCCGATTTTGTGTATTTTAACTAAAACTAGGGTTCCAACTTTACTGATTTAAGTACTTGGCCTTTTAGGTGTTTAAATTAATTATTTTTCATGTTTATGTTCTAGTTTCTGCACTATTTAAACCCCTCCCCACTCCCCTTTGATGAAGGTTTTTAAGTTTGAAGTTCGAAAAAATCTTTAACTACTATAAACTAAGGTTGTGTGCTTCTACTCTAGAATAATTTTGTTCTGTATTTTGATTACTGGCCGGCTGAAAGCCAAGGCCAGAAATTTCCAAGTTCTTGCTTCTGTTTGGTGATATTTACCATACTGTTGGATTCCTTTCTTCCCTGTTTCATCTTAACTGGTGAGTTATTAGAACCTTTGCCGTTTTATTCTGATTTTGGTTAATGTGTTACTTCAATTAGCCTATGCTATCCTAAATGTTATTACATTGTGGTTTGAGACATGCTTAAACTTATTTTGAGTTGATAAATCAAATTCTGCTTAAAACTCTATGTCATTGATAGCTATCTCTTGAAGTTAATTTTGTTATGAACCTGCTTGTAAACGTGCTCTCATACCTTTTCTATGGACTAGTTAACTAGGTATAGATGTCTTCCTTAATAGGAAAAAAGTCTGTTTCTGAGTGCATTATAATGTGGCCTATTTGACTTTGTTCTTATTATATTTTGACACCTCCAATAACTGTCTTAATTAGCTTTTAACCTGTCCCGATCTAGTACTAATTAATGTGATTCCTTCCTATGACACTAGTTTTTGCACTTAGTCTAATATGCATCCTCTGTTATCACTATGATTCTGCTGTATAACTTGTCTTATTAGCATGTGATTGAATTTAATTCCTAAAACTTGATCAATTCTACCTAGGTTCAAGCATGTCTACTATTTGTCTGTATATGTTCAATATGTGTTCTGTCCCTTTAGTGAAAACCCTGACTCGCCCCTATTCATTTACTATCTGATCCTTCTTAATTGTTATTCTGGGCCGGCTGAAAGCCAAGGCTATTTAGGTTCTGTCTTTTGACCTTTCTAGTGTGAGCATTGCTCAGGGTCCATATGAGACCCCTGTGAACTCTGACACACTAGGACCTAGTCCCTAGTCTTTTCTTGAACTGTTTCTGATCAATCTCTCTAGTGTGAGCAGTGCCCTGGGTTCTTGAAGCCATTGGGAACTCTGACACACTAGGGACTTAGATTCTGTATGCTCAACCTTGATATATGGGTGAATCACTCAACAACTGGTTAGTTTGTATCTAGTAACATGAATTCTGGAGCTGCTATGAATTGAAGGCCGTGCCTATCCAGGTGTATTTGGGTCTGCTGTAGGGTCCCTATAGTTATACTTATTCTGTAATTTATTACATTAAATTCTGGTCTGTAATAATTATTTGTAATAACACATCTAGGGTGGTAGTGAAACAGGGAAGGGGTTCTTATTTTACATTTGCAATAAAGTTGGGTAAAAATCCTGCATATAGGTTCAATAATGTGTTATTATACGTGGTATGTTAGAAATCATGCTTATAGGTACCTTATTATGCTCAGTCATCATATGCTAGCAACCATGCCCATAGGTTCAATTCTGGGTTCAATGATGTTCTATTTTTGCTTGTTAGAGACAATGCTTACAGGAATGGTGTGATCCAATATGTGTGCAAATGCTTGTTTACATATTGTTATGTTCAAATTTTAGAAATCATGCATACATGATCTAAAACTGGATCAAAATGTATGAAGCATGCCTATAGGTTCGAATCAGTTTAATTATCATTTCTGCTCGTTTATTCAATTAGTTTCCAAACACTATGTTGTTACCCTCACTAGAAAACATGTGTATAGGATTAAAACAAGTAATTCTTGATATGTTTATGTGATTTGCCACTCTTTATTATCGCGTGAAACACCTAGACATTATGCTAGTAGGTGTAATGACATCATGCTAAGATAAGTAGGCAAACTTATGTAGGTCCTGATAATCGTAAAAGAAACTGACTTTTCACATAATCATCTGCTCATTCATTCAACATTACATAGATATCCTGCCTATAGGATTCTGCAATTAACTAAAATCTGTCCATGTCAACCAGCTTGGCGTGCATTTGCTGTCTAAATGCGGAGGCTAACTTGAGCCCATACTTACTTATATTTGAAAGTCCTAAACTGTTTTTGTATGTCGCTTAGTATTTTCTCTTTTGAGCAGCCTAGGTTAAGGTCTAGAACCACTCTGAAATAGAGGTCCAAATACCTCATGGACCATAGGCGTGGGATGGATAGTGCACGCGTAGGGTACGACTTAGAATTGACTAGAGCGCTTTAGGTAAATAACTTAAAGATAGTAATCGGGTAGCAGGAGATGATAGTCTGTGCCCGCTGAATAATATGAGTAACACTTTGTCTTGAGGGAGTTACGAAGTATTATTTATGTTGCACGGGGTGATCCTTTAGGCTAAAAAACTTAGGACCCCCCATTTGTGTTTAAAGTAATTCTTTTGTTTTATTTGTCCAAACTGTTTCTTTTCTCTTAGACTAATTCACATAATTCTAGTCGGCCGGCACCCATCGTTGTGGACCTCTAGGAGTGCCCAACACCTACTCCTCTAGATAATTTGAGCCCTTAACCGATCTTTGGTGACGCAAACTAGTAAACCCGAGTCATTTGAAAATAGGTGCCCTAACACATCTTAATCTGTTAGGTGGAGACTCTCTCTTTTAATAACCCTTCCTTTAAAAGAGTTGTCACGTGTTGAAACCCGATTTCTCGAGAAAAAGGGGCGCGACACCATGCCACGCCAAAACCAGAAAGAATATAACCAATACGCCCCCAATCATGTAATACCCAATTACTCATATGTTTACCTTGAAAATGGTTTTAACAATTATATTTGATTTGTGGTTCTAAAAATATGTGATTTATTCTAATACTAGTTAATAGACAAGAAGTAACAAGTGTAAGCAAGGAAAATAAGACAAGCAAACCAAAGTTTTCACAAGACTGGGGCTTCGAGCTCACTGGGGCTGGGGGACCTCCAGGTCGGATTGTAGCAATAAATGAAGAACAATAAACGAAGAACACTAAAATAAATAACAATAAAGATGGGAGACAATGTTGATCACGAAAAAAGTAGAGAATGTTCTATTTTAGCAAATGTTGTGTTTTACAAGAAAGTTTGGGGTCCCCTTATATAGGAGGGGTGGATCCCAACATAGTACATGTCTAATTATGATAGAGAAATGCTATTGGTACATATTTATAACGGCCTTGTACGGACTTGTACTATCTTTGCAAACCTTATCAGCTCTAACCACTTGCTCTTGGGAAACTCCCATCTTTCCATGATAGTCATCAATTTTATACTGCCTCGAGGTAGGCCGTGGCAGGCCTTCGATATACTCTCTCACGGTATGCACTTCGAGGTCGAACTTCAGACTCCACTTCGGGCCTCTCGAGATCGGGCATGGAATGACATAGAAGTATCGATATCGGGGTCCCCGATATTGACCGTATACAGATAGTCCTTAGGTCTTGTAGAACCATCTTTGCCACCGATAGACCTAGTGATCCTCGATTTCTGCAGACAATATCGGGTGACGCTTGGCCAAATCTATCCATCATTCTGGCGAATTATTTATATGATTATATATTTTTCAAACATGGTCGAGGGCATGCCTTTTACCCTCGATCATCTGATCAGACTGTATAGCCCCCGACTTTATCGAGGTGGCCTGATTAAGCTACATCGTTGATCCTCTAAGGCCTTATTTGCCAGCATCGATAAGGACAAGAACATAGGGTGGATGGGCCGCTTTGTCCGAGTCAGGACCTCATACCTGATTCCTGCGGAGAAGATGCCATTCAACGAGGAATGGAATATGAAATGTACGTGAACATATTTCGCCAATCAAATATATTTATTTTTTCCTTTTCTTCCTTTTGAACTAACTCCCTTAGATGATGCAGCCGTCGAGTGGTACCCCGATACGGTCAAGGATCTTCCGGGTTGGGTTAGATAGCTCGATTCGACCTACCCGTATGCTAAGTGCGTGTGGCGCTATTTGGCCAAGACCCGATGGGGTACCAAAAACCATGGTGAGGTTTTATCTCTGTCATACTTGAATTCCTTAAAGAAAATATCACTTGAAAGTAATCTCACCCTTTGTGGTTATATTTCGTGTTTATGCAGGCCTTGGAGAAACTGTTTTGATAAGGGATCCTCCGCCCGGGGAAGCAAATAACCCAAAACCTGCTAAGGAGAAGAAGAGAAAAACGTCACCAGCTGAGTCTTCGTAGACAAAAAAGGCCAAAGTTCAAAAGCCTAAGGCCGATTTAGCGGCCTTAACTCCAGAAGTGGTAGAGAGTCTTCGTGCTGAGGACGAAGAGAATGATGACTTCCTGCTAGTACTTAGGAGAAGAGGAAGCATGATTTCTTTGAAACCTGGTGAGCCGACGTCTGTTGAGCCAAAGGTTTCAGAACCTGAAGTTGCCGATGCGGCCCCACCTCGAGTTGAAGAGATTCTCGAGGATGGGTCAAACGGAGTCCCCGAGCCGACCAACGGCCAAAACACGTCCCGAGCCGAAGGGAATTCGGTAGATGAACTCGAGGAGCCCAGTTTTGAAGCTCCCCGAAGGCAAGAGAAGGCTCCGATTGATCCAGTCGGGGTCATTAACGTAGATGATTCTCCGTCGGGCCCGACATTCTCTCCTAGGAAAATACGGGATGCCCAAAATATGAAGACTCCTGACGCGGGGGAATCCCACGGAGAGAATGATGTGTTCCAAGGATAATTTTTCGGGGTCAAAGAAATCCTTGACCTTAACGCCTCGCTCATTTTCGAAGAAGCTGAGAAGCTCTGCAAACAGGTAATCTTTTGACTTAACAACTATGCCTTGTGTTTTGATCCTCATTTTTCTGATTCTTTCCTTTATGTTTTTATGTCGTAATGCTCTACAACCAGGACTTTTCCTAGTCAGAAGATGAGATGGCCCACTGTGAGGACGAGTAAAGGAAGCTCGAGTTGGAGACGGATGAGGTTAAGGCTCTCTCCACCAAAAAGGAGAGGGAGCTAAATGACATTCGAATATATTCTGAGAAGATATCTCGAGAGCGGGATGACCTCGATGAGCAGGTAATACAACCTTCGCGCTCTCATCTTTGGGACTCATTCAATTTAGCGTTTAATTCTTTGATTTGATTCTCACAGCTCAAGCAAAAGGATGACCTAATGTGAGAGGAGCTCATAGTCAGAGACACTAAAATCCTCGGGCTCAAGCGGTGCATGGATGAGATAGAATTCGAGAAAGATACTTTTTGAGAGAAGCTAATATCGGCTAAGCATCAACTCCAAGGTGCAAAGGAAGAAGGTCGTAAATAGAAGGAGATACATGCGCAATCACCTGCTGAGTTATCCAGGACTAAGTCCGAAATTGATGAGCTCGTATCTACGTATCGGGATGATGTTGTTGCTACCAATGCTCGGGCTAAGAAGACATCCGTTAAGACCGAGCTTAAGCTAACTCGAGCCTTTGACCCTGATGGATTGGGATCCCGAAGTTACGCTCTCGAGAAAGCACGTGCAGGGGGCTTCGGTCTTTCTATTGAGATCGAAAGAGTGAAGGCCCTAGAAAAACAGTCGGCATCTCTACTTATTTCAGATGATGATTCACCTAGTGGCTCGGAAGATGCCGAAGATGAAGACGAAGTCCCTGAAGGGGAAGAGGCTGTTGATGACCTGCAGGCCGAGGGGCAAGTCATCGAAGGAACAACTCCTGAGGGAACTTCATCCGATCAAGTGACCTCGCCGGTAGATTAGGCTTTTTTATTTTCTTTCTTTTTCGTGTAAGGGCTCCACGTATGAGCTTTGTAAATATGTTTTGTGAACTCTTATTATATAAAAGGATCTTTTGCTTTGTCTTCATTCATTCGTCAATTCCTGTCTTGCCTTTGTTTTTTAAATGAAATTTAATGCTTGCCGATAATCAGTCCGATGTACTGGACTTAGAGTATAAAACACTTAGGTTTTTGTACTTCGAGGAATGATTGACAATAGGTGACCATTTTAGGGTCCGATCTTCGAGCTAAGCTTTAGCTCCGGACTTTCGAGTCCGGCCTTAGGTGAGGTCTCGAGCACACTGTGCTTTGGCCTTTAAGTTCTTTGGGTATTGACCCTTAGGTTTTGAAACATTGGCCCTTAGGCTATTTTAAATCTGGCCCTTAGGCTCTTTTAAGATTGGGTCATTTCGACCTCTAATATGAATATAATTTTCCCCTATTCTGGCTAAAGACTTTTAAAATTTTGTTACACCTTGGCATGTTTTGTATTCGTTCGACTCTTTGAAGGCTCAAATAGGAACCTCGATTATAAGCCGATATGTGACGATAATTGAGTACCTCGTGAGGCTCTTTCAAAGGCTAATTTTTCGAAGCCTTTATATTGAAGGCTGATTTTTTCGAAGCCTTTTCATTGTTCGAAGCTGATATAATCGAAGCTCCTTTGCTTATGCCGAGGGTAGCCTGATTAACAAGTTTTTTCGAAGTGTTTGAAGGATTTTAGATTTATGGCAGACGTCGGACGTCTCCGAACCGCATTATTTCGGTCGTAGCCTTTTTATATGATCTTAGTCTTTTATTAGGCCGTATCCTTTAGTCCCCTGGTGAGATGACCTCGGCCTCTATATCGAGGGTATGCATTTTTAAGGGTCTTATAAGTTCGAATACATACCTTGGCCTTAATATCGTGGTTATGCCTTTTTAAGGTCTTATAAGTTTGAGTATGCCTCGTTGAGGTCTTATAAATTTGATTGCCTCATTGAGGTCTTATAGATTCGATGTTGCCATATTGAGGTCTTATGAGCTCGAGTCTTTGATGACTCGATAAGTTGACTGTCGATGACAGTCCCCGAGTGTTCAGGAGTATTCGACCCTTGAGTCATTTCATGCAAAAATAGTAAACTATCTTTGAGGCACAAAGTGTTTTGATGAACAAGGATGCTTCTTCGATTACTTGATACATGCGTACATGTTTTTGCTATCGTGGGCTCGACTATTCTACACGGACATGGTTCATTTGACCGTTTGGTACGATACTACATTCTCCTATCGAGGCCCTCTTTGGCATAACTTGATTTCATTGAAACAGTAACCTCCGAGGGTGTTGCCCCCCCAGTATTATAGGTTAATTGAAAAGAAGCCTTGAATACTTGTTGAGTTTTCCTTAGCTAGCATATAGATGTTGCCTCGTTAAAAACCTTGCCGGTAAAACCCATTTGGGATAAAAACCGATCTATGGGAAAAAAAGTGAAACACATGGTTTAAAACGCAAGGTCTCCGAGCTGAAGGGTGATTCAATTCCATTCAATCGAACACCTGCAACAAGTTAGTATGAAATATAAATAAAAAGGGAGAAGGTTATACATTAGCAATAATAACGTTTGGGCATCGATATGTTCCAATTTCTAGGTAGTTGCTCGCCTTCCATGGTATTGAGTTTATAGGACCCTTTGCCTACTACTCCGAGGACGCGGTACGGTCCTTCCCAACTAGGGCCTAGCTTTCCCTCATTTGGGTTTTGAGTGTTGAGGGTTGTTGATACCCAATTTTTCCTCAAAATATTTTTTTAATTGCATACATATCTTTAAAATCATTTATCAATAGAAATTGATATTTTTCCACAATTTCTCTATATTTTTATTAATTTATTCAACATTTTTATTCCCAATAAATATTTATAAAATTGCATTACAAATGATTTCATTAGCATTTCTTGATTTAATGTATTATTTTGGTCCTATTAAGACCAAATTATTGCATAATTATCCAAATTGGCACCTTTTGGCTATAATTACAATAACTTTGCAATTATAGACCAGTCATATGATTTTATACTATTTTTATTCAGAAATTAGTCATTTGTATTTTCAAATACTAAGTAATCATTTTAAATTATTTTCTACGCATGAAATTTATTTTTTACGATTAACAACTATTCTTATAAATTGTTTACTTAATTTACATTGGGTATTTAACAAATGGCCACTTTTATTTCAATTATAGCCTAATTAATCAGACCCCAACCCAATTAAAAACGGCCCAAATACCCCAGGCCCAACACCCTATCCACCCGACCCAATCCTGTGTTTAATCTGGACCGTTGATCAATTTTGATCAACGACCCAGATTCACTCTTTCCTTAATTAATCCTAATGACCTACCCCCAAACCCTCACTTCCCCTCTCATTCTCCCTACTCACTCCGCCGCTACACATCTCTCTCACCCCTCTCAATGCTCTCTGCTAGAACGTAATGGTTCTCACCGGCCGTCAACTTGCTGGTGACTATGGTGGTCTCACCACCCTCCCAGCCCCATGGCTGTCCTTCCTACGCCGGGTAATGCTGCCTTGAGGTCCTCAAATGAACCAGAAGGCGGTTCACTCACCTCCCATGGGTTTTCATGTCATTCTCAGGCCATTCATGGCTGTCCGAGTAAGATTCTACCAACTCCGGCTAGAACCTGTGGTTTCTAGACCTATTCCCTTTCTTTTTGGGTTGTCTCTCAGAAACCCTAACTATTGGCTCTTGATTCCTTCGATCTATGATTGATCTGGGTATATCCTGTGTTATTTTGCTATTTTTCCTTAAAGGTTTTCCGATTTTCTTAAAACAACTCTTCATCTTAAAACTAGGGTTCGTAACCCTTTTTCAAAAACGCTTTTCCTTCTGATTTTTGGTATTAATCTATGATTTTTGCTGTGTTTAAACGTTTGTTTAAGTTTTCTCCTTTTATCTTAGTTATTCTGTTGAAAACCCTAAATTTCTTAGTTCTAATCATGGGTTTCTGAGTTTATTTTTGATAATATGTTCAACTAATCTGTATGTTTCTCATGAACAATCTGTGATTTTTACCCTATGTTTGCTGGTTAGGGTTTTGGATTTCGATTATTCCTGCATATTATATGTTTATTCCCAGAGATTTGTGCTAGGTTCCCATTTTCTGTGATTTTACCCTATTTTGTTCATCAATGTTTCTAATTCTTAACTTATTCTGCCTATGTCATGTTTATTCTGTTGATTTAGCCTATGCTCTATATGAATCCCTAATGTTCACATGATTTTTTTTTACCCTACTCGACTTCTTAGAGTTCTGATTTTGCCTATTATGTGTTTATTATACTTGTTCTCATAAATTTGTGCTAAGTCAGTACTATTTTCTACTTTTGAATCCCTGAATCTTTGTGATTGATCCTTCACTGATTTTGCATGATACTCTCTACTGATTTCAACCTCTAAAATATTCCCTTGTCTTATTTTATAGTTAATCATGCTGTTAACTGATTCTTGAGTACTTTCCTTAATTAAGATATGTTGATTTCCTATTTCTCCTGGCCTGTATCATGTCTACCCGTTCATTTGTGACATTTTCCCTTGATTGAAATTGATTCCATGTAATTGATACCTCACTCATATTTTATGATGATTTACTTACTGATTTCCAGCATTTAAGTTATTTCTTGCCTTATTTTTATGGTTGATTCTGCTGTCAAACTAATTCATATGTATTTTCCCTAAATATAATTTCTGAACCTAGTCTCTATTACATGTGATATACATGCACTATGCTGAAACTGTTTCCTTATGTGTTACTTTCAGCCTCTTGATTTCAATTTAAGTCTCAAAAACAATATGTTTCTTTTGCTACTTCAATTCTTCCTATTTCTAATATGTTTTTACTTATGGTTTCGTTGTGAAGTTTGCACATGACCTGGTTAGATTATTGTTCACTTAGAAATGTTATGTACTCCCCTCCCTTAGACTCAGCATGCTTATGTAATGATATCCCCCTTCTAGTATACCTCAATATGAGTGTGCTTTACTTATGTTTCTCTTATTACTGGCATAAACTTTTATGTGGCAAAATAATTGTACCTGATGTCATTTAGTTAGGTTTAATCTTGAAGTTTATGCTATATCCCTAATCCCTTAACCCCCTAGCATATTGCTGATTCTCCACGTAAGTGTTCCTGTAACTATGTGTTTACCTATGTGCCCTATGTGTTCCAATCCCCCATTACCCATGTTTGGTGTTGCTGAACCTACCTTGGTTCTGTGTTCTTTGGCTGTGTATGAACTTGTTTTGGGTGCCATGTCTGGACAGTTGCTTATTACTCTATTCTCTTTTCAAAGTTGTTCTACTACTTAACTCTGTTGTTTTCTTTTTCCACAAAACTACTTCAAACAAGTCTCTTTTCAAACTGTTTTCCCTACTTAAACCTCTTCAAAACTATGTCAAGCACTCTCATTATACTCTTAGATCTTTAAGTTCTGCCCCTCTAATGTATGATTGCTTAGGGATCCCTATGAGATCCCTCTGAACTATGATGCATTAGAGTTGTCCCTTCCACGCTGCACTTACTTAACTGTGGCTATGAAATTTGGGTGTGAGCACTGCCCGGGATCCTTTGAGGTCCTTAGGTAACTCTGACACACCCAGATTATGTGAAAGGCCGTGAAACACAATCTAGCATTGGGAATTCTTGAAATCTGGGCCTATTTGTAGGCTCCCTATAGTGTAACTTCTTATTTTTTCTTTATCTACTTATGTAATTCAATCAATACTGGCATGTAATAATTTGTTGTAAACAGATATTGGGGATGGATAGTGAAAACGAGAGGGTAGCTATGCATGTTATAGATATCAAAGGGATAGAAACCATGCTTTAGGTTTGCATTTCCTATATGCGCAATAGAATTCATGTTTAGGACCAATATGTGCAAAGCATATCATGCATTAGATCTCATGCTTTAGTTTTATGAATATTGTTTCAGCATCTCATTTTGACACTATCACTACCATGTAGAAATCCTGTCTCTAGGATAAATGACAACATTAATACAAACTGCTACTCATGCAATCATGTCTAATAATGCTGTAACATCGCATGCACTTAGAGATCCTGCTTTAGGGAACTTTACATATCCTGAAATCATGTTGTGCATTTAGAAATCCGTCTTTAGGAACTCTGCATATGCATCATTTTGCATCTCTTATGTGCATTAGACACCATGTTTTAGGATCTCGCTTATACTCGCTTAGTTACACCTAGTTTAACTACTGATGAAAAAAAAGGATATAAAACAGTCTCACCATGTTCTTTTAACAAACTGGTAATAATCTTGTATCCCTTAACACCTAGAACAACATGTTTAGGTAACATAATTTATAACAATTTTCTTCAATAATTCTGGTAACAATCGCACATTATCCTACACCTAGGCAAGCCTTAGGTAACCAATCCTTTTAAAATTAAAAACTGCCTCTCTTTGTGTTTGCTGCTTAATGTTTAACATGTTTAAAAATCAGTAGGCAAACTGATTAGGGCTCTGCTGCTAAATTCATAAAATAAAGTTGAATGTCTCATGTGCTCTGATACTCACCTAGGCATCATGTCCTAGGATCCTGATTAATAATATTGCCCTTGTTTGTGTTTGAGTCGCGCTGCTTACATGTATTATATGTGGAGGTAAACCTGAGCCTCTTATCTGCTCCTTCATGTTTTATTCCCTGAAGTCCTATGTATTATTGCTTGTTTCCTTGGTATTTTCTCCTTTAAACCTTAGGGGGCCTGTCTAGAACTGCCTATAGATAGAGGTCCTAAATTCCTCCAGGGCCATTAAGAAGGGACGAGTAGCAGCACACATAGAGGTCGCTAAATAACATTCTCTTAATAACCGCTAAGGGGTGGAAAAGGGTAGATTATGATGACCGGTGCACTAATGCCACGTGTAGCCCTCTTCTGAGGAGTGATTACCGGGCATTGTTACGATGTGATCCTATAGGATAATTAATCTAGGACTCCCCCTATCTCTTACATATATGTTTAGACTATTAATCTTTCAAAAATCCTTATATGCATACTTAGGCTTTAATATTTTCAAATGTGCTTTCACATGTGTGCTTAGACTACGAACTCTTTCAAAACCCTTACTTGTTTAAAATTTAATTGTTTATTTGCTACTTGCTTAAATTCACAAAGTTGTTTTGCCGGGAACCACATTTGTGGACTCTGAGGGGTGCCTAACACCTTCCCCTTGGAGTAATTTCAAGCCCTTACCCTATCTCTGGTTATCCAAATCCATGTTTGTAAATGACCCTTAGTAGGTGGCCTAACGCACCTTAATTCATTAGGTGGCAACTATTCTATTCCTCGTATACGTATTTCCCAAAAGGAAGCGAGTTGTCCCAATAATGTCAAGAACCCTGACCGATCCGAAAGGAGAAGGAAAAAGGGGGCACGACAACATGGCGACTCTGTTGGGGATTTTAGGCTTTTACCACTTCAAACTGCTTTGTGAATTTATACCTTTACTTTGTTAATATTTGCATTCCTTTCCTTTCCCCTTTATGAGCAATTAATTGTTTATTTCTGTCAAATATTTAATCTTTCTCAAAGGGAAAACTGACATGTTTCCTTGTTTCCCATTGTAATAGCTTTTTAATTACAACTGTTGTATTTACTGCTTTCACAATGTGCAAATACATGTCAACATGCCTTTATTGCTTATTTTATTGTTGCATACTCATGCTCAACATCATACTCCACTCGTGTCAATACAAATCCTATAGCAACACTTGATGAGTGGTTGCGCTCTTCCTATTTTATATCACCCTAAATTCATAAAGGTTGATTTGCGGTAAAACTAGTCGATCAGCGGTGCAGTCGAGAGTTTCGTGCCTTCCCCCTTGAGTTGTCCTCTCAAGGATACCAGTCTAAAACCCCATAGAAACCTTATTCTATTATATTGTACATGCATCATTGTCAAACCTAGTCGGGTTAATGTGTTGTCCGCACAATGACCCTTTAAGATACCCTTATCCAAAGTCCACCGGGTTTTTCATAATCCCAATGGACATCATAACGTTCTGTGCATTTATTTGAAGAACTGAATGCTTGTATGCTAATCGTAATGTGTAAGTAGTCGAATCTGGTGGGGGTAAGGGCCTAACTATGTTTGTCTTGCAGAAATATGAAGCACGAAGTCCCTAGATTCGGCATGGTCCGCAATATTCACCCAAAGCTCCTAAACTGGTGGGAGGATCTTCACTCTAGTGATAAGAAACATGTCAAGAAATACCTAGTTAACTTACCGTCTCTCCTAGACATACAACCCAACAACATGTTGATCGAGGCTGCCACCTTGTTTTGGGATGGCGAGAGAGCCGTCTTCCGTTTTGGGGACATTGAGATGACACCGTTGCTAGAGGAAATAGGAGGACTAACTGGGTTAGTCTGGGAAACCCCTAGACTATTGGTGCCTGAGAACCGCACATGCAAGGGCTTTCTGAAAATGATGGGTCTAAAGAAGAATGCTGAGTTAGAATGTTTGAAGCAATCGTACATACGTTTTGAGTACTTATATGAAATATACGGTCACAGCAAGTCGTACCATACTCACCATGATGAATTTGCCATCACGTCTTTGGGACATATTAACCGTAGAGAGTTTGTCTTCATTGTTTGCTTCCTGGGGTTGATCGTGTTTCCGACAAAGAAAGAAAGGATTCACACTAGGTTAGCCATGGTAACCAAGACCTTGATGGAAGGTATTGACGGGCAAGCCTTTAGCATCGTCCCTATGATCATCTCAGACATTTATCGAGCCTTAGAATGCTGTCAAAGAGGAGCTTAACACTTTGAAGGTTGCAATCTGTTACTACAACTGTGGCTCTTATAACATCTCCAAAAGGGTCAGTAGCAGCAAGAATTTCCGCGAAGGGCGTGGAATGATCACATTGCCTTCCATCACCCTAAGCGGATGACATACATTCCCGATAGGTTTGCTCAGCCAGATACTGCCAAGGAATGGGTAGAGTTATTTGATAATCTAACTGCGGAACAGGTGCAGTGGATTTTCGAGTGGTTTCCAACGAACGAATTCATCGTCAGGTCCAGGGATGCACCACACTTGGTGCTAATCGGGCTAAGAGGAATATATCATTACGTTCCTCTCTGGTTTATGAGACAAGTAGGCAGATAGAAAATTGTACCAAGAGTCGACAAGATGAACCATTTCCGAGCTGACTTTCAGGATGATGATATACCGTACAAGTGCCAAGCCCAACATATGTGGCACTGCAAGATCATAATGGAAAAGGACACAATTGAACCAGACAGGTATCACGTAGGCTGCACACCATTCTATTCAGGGTGGTTAGAAGACGACTTGGATGGGTTAATCAGGCTTAGGATCAGCCGAGGCCACACAATCATAGACGAAAGCGCCGAGGCGCAGATCAAGTACAATCGGCTGCGCAAGAGGATTCATGAGTGCGAAAATGAGCACCGTGAGATACATGAAACCAACAAGAGATTGATAGAAGAATGGAAAGACATGACTGTCCATTCCAACAACAAGCTGGAATACTTGGAGCAAGGCATAGTCGAGCTGGAAGGTAAGATCATCAAGAGGGTTGAAGACTGTCAGAAAGCTGAGGGGAATAAAGGTGGACATCTGGCTAGAGCTACCTACTTCTAGGACTACGCGATCTGGGGAAAGTCCTTCTAGGACCAAGTAGGATAGGATTTTCTTTTTCGTTTTATCAATGTAATAAGGCCAACAGCCATTAGTGACTTTATTTCTTGCTTATTATTTTGGTTCGTCTATTTTTACATTAATGAAAAGAGGCATTTTGGCATCCAAGTTCTCCGAATCAATTTGTCGCTAGGCCTACCTCGGACACAACGAGGCTCCCAAATTAGGACACGCTTTTATTCCTGCACTATGTGTTTAAATACGGCAATATTTCCTCATGATCCTCACTAACTTGGCTCCCTTTTTGTTTTCTTTCTTTTGATTATTCCCCTCCCAAAAGGTTGGTTCGTGCCTTATGGCATCATCATCATATTATACAAGATCCAGGGGCCCTCCGTCTTCTCCTCCTCCTAGTCCACCTAAAGGAAAAGCAAAGGCAAAGGGAAAATGGAAGATTCGAGCAATATTCGAAAAGACAACACAATGCCATTTGAATGAACAAAAGCTGATGACGGCCAGGGTATTTAGGTTCAGAATGAGGCTATAACACAACTTGAGCAAAGGTTGTTGAAGCTTCAAGTGGAGCTTGAGTAGGTCCGAAATTTGGCAAATTTATCCTTCACACTCAGTGTTCTAGATGTCAACCATCCAAACATCCAAAATCCCGTACCCCCTAAGAATACCCCAAACAAACAGAATCCTCTCACAATTTATCACCACACAACTTCAGCGAAAAGTCCAAACCTTCCACCACAACACAATGCTTGCCACACTCCAATAAATACTCCACCGCTCGTCCTTCAACCACAAAACTCCACAAATGACTACCTTTATACCCAGGAACCACACCATCACAACAACCCCATCTATGTGGAGACCCTGCTACACCCCACTCAACCCATTTCATACACACCCGAATCCAGTGAAAAAGATCTTCTTATTAAGAATTCGGCTGAAGAACTTAAGAAACTGACTAGCCGAGTTCAAGATGATCTCTGCATACAACCCGATGTCGAACTATCTGAGGGTTACAAACCTCCTAAGTTTGAGATGTTCGACGATGCAGGTGATCCGAGGGTCCATCTGAGGACCTACTATGATAAATTGGTTGGAGTGGGAAGAGATGAAAATATTTGTATGAAGTTATATATGAGGAGCCTCATTGGGGATGCTCTGTCTTGGTACATCAGCCAAGACCCTAAGAAGTGGTCGAATTGTCTGAACATGGCATCAGACTTCATGGACCGGTTCAGGTTCAATACAGAGAATGCGCCAAATATGTTCTATAATCAGAATCTTAAGAATAAGCCCACGGGAACTTTGCGCGAGTATGCTACTCGCTGGAGATATGAAGCAGTTAAGGTCAGGCCTACCCTAGATGAAGAACAAATAAAAAAATTCTTCGTCGGAGAGCAAGACCCACAATATTCTGAGCGGCTGATGGTGATTGAGAACAATAAATTCTCTAACATTATCAAGTTGGGTGAGAGAATTGAGGAAGGGGTCAAAAGCGGAATAATTAGCAATTTTGAAGTGTTGCATGCTACAAACAAGGCCCTGCAATCTGGCGGTGTGTCCAAGAAAAGAGATGTGGGAGCCGTAATGGTTGCATAGAGGACTAAATCCCCATTAAAATACCAAACCTACCAAACACCCCCACTCACATATCAGCCAGCACCTTCAACAACATACCAAGCACCTTCGCCCACATACCACTCAGCACCTCTACCAACATACCAGTCATCTGCCACACCTACCTATCAGCCTATTTGTCCGAGATATTCCCAACCAGCTCCCGTTTACCATACCTACAACTCTTAACCATCTCACTTCCAATCTCCACCTGCTCGCCAAAACTTCCTCAGACCTAGACCCAACTTTGATCGCAGATCTCCTAAACAATACACTGACATTGCTGAACCTATCAACCAGCTATATGAAAGACTAAAAGCTGCTGGTTATGTCACTCCTATCCCTGTTGTAACCCCTTAGAATCCCTCTCAATGGGTTAATCCAAATAAAACATGTGCATACCATTCCGGCATGAAGGGAAACACAATCGATTAATGCCGCTCCTTGAAAGATAAGATACAGTCTCTGATTCATAATAAGGTCATTTTAACAAAGGAACCTACTCCCAATGTCCGCAACAATCCATTCCCGGACCATAAGGGTGGAGGTGTCAACATGATTGATATAGAAGAAGATTAGGACCAAGAGGGGTCGATCGGGTTGCTTATAGAAGGTGATGTCTCAAAGAAGCCAACAACCACTCTTAATCCTATCATAGTACAGATTCAACCATCCGGAGATGTTGAGGTAACGACGCCAGTCCCATTGAAGTTTGAAGTGGCACCACCTGCAAATGCACCTGTGCCATTTGAGGTTGAAGTTATGCCACCTGCAAACGCACCTGTGCCATTCGAGGTAACTGCACCAATCATATTGGCCGTGTCAACCACGCCACCCTTCTACACCAACGTTGTACCATGGGATTATGTAGCTGAGGCAAGAAGAAAAGGCAAAGCCAAGATAGAAGAAGCTAGTGCTGCACTGGGAATGAGAAGGACCGGCAGGGTCTATACACCGGAACACTTGGCAGAATCTAGCAAACAAGCTTCCAACATGCCACCCATCATTAAGACAGGCCCAGATGACCTTTGGAGGAAGGTGCAGGCCAAAGAATACTCAGTCAATGATCAGTTGAACAAAACCCCAGCCTAGATATCCATTTTGTCATTGCTACAGAATTCAGAGACGCACAGAAATGCTTTGATGAACGTGCTGAACGAAGCATATGTGCCATATAACAGCACATGCCGGGAAATGGCCAATATGGTAGGTCAAGTACTTGAAATTCATAAGATCACTTTCTACGAGGACGAGCTGCCACCTGAAGGGTTAAGTCATAACAAAGCACTACACATCACCGTGCAATGTGAGGACAACTTCATCACCAGGATTCTGATTTACGGGGGATCCAGCCTCAACATCTGTCCATTGACAACACTCAATAAACTGGGCAAGGGACTATACGAGATCAGAGAAGGGTCTATGAATGTGAAAGCTTTCGACGGTTCTCAGAGGTCCACCATCGGCGAGATCAGTCTTTGTTATCAAATGGGACCTACGTGGTTCGAAGTTGATTTTCAGGTGATAGACATAACAACGTCCTACAAACTGTTATTAGGACGGCCGTGGATACATACCGCTAGGGTTATGGCACCGACGTTACATCAGGCAGTAAAATTTGAATGGAACCACCAGGAAGTGATCATCCATGGGGATGGAAGCAATCTTATCTATAGTCGTCAAACCATCCCGGCGGTTGAAGGTAGAAGAAGGCTGGGTGGAGAAACCTACCACCATATTGAACGAGTCAAAGAAATAGAAAAGGACAAATGGTAGGACGGTAAGATTGAATGCATACTAAACTGGAGTGGGTATGAGCCTGGCGGAGGACTCGCTAAGAATCTTCAAGGGATCTCCAAGCCAATACAGCTCAAATGCCATGGCACCACTTTTGGTCTGGGATACAAGTGCACATGAAAAGAGTACAAGAACTTGTTGCCACCATGGTGCGGTCCTTATTACCCATTGGAACAGCCGATACCGCATCTGGAGCATACCTTTCAGTAGGCCAATATCATATGGAAGTCAAAAGAAGAAGAAACACTAGCTGCTTTGAAGAATCTATTCCTGGAAAATGATGATATGGACTGTTGCGTCATTGTTGAGGAGGAGAAGGAGGAAGGCACTTCCATCCAAGCCGTGAGTAAAGGATCATTCCTTAAGAACTGGACTGTCAGAACATCCAGGGCCCTACGAGTCCCGAGGTAGCAAGGCTGAACAAGCATTGTTTATTTTTCGTTTGCTAAATGATTTTATTTTCGCATTTTCATTCCTTCAATAAGATCTTCAATGTTCTAAAACATTTGTTCAATTATCAAAAAGAACTTTTATGTTTTTATGAATCAATATTTATTATTATCATTTCTTTTCATTACCTTATCTATACAGCATTACCATTTCCTATCTTGATGAACCAATGACTGTGACATGCAATGAGACAATGCAACAAACGGACAGTGATTCAGAAGAAGAGGATGATATCTTACCTGATGAAATTGTCAAGGAAGTTGAGAATTTTGAGATCATACCTAAGTCCAACCTAGACGAGACTGAGGTCGTCAACCTGTGAGATTCAGAAATAGTCAATGAAACTTGTATCGGCATCCATTTGTCACCATCAGAGAAAGAGGAATATACACAGTTCTTGAAAAAGTATGAAGATATATTTGCATGGTCGTACGATGACATGACTGGTCTGAGTACATCCATTGTGGCTCACAAATTTCCAACCAATCCAATGTGCCCGCCAGTAAAGCAAAAGCTCAGAAAGATCAAGCCTGACATGAGTTTGAAAATCAAAGAGGAAGTTACCAAGCAAATCAACATCAAGGTTCTCAGGGTAGTTGAGTATCTAACATGGTTAGCGAACATCGTGCCAGTACCCAAGAAGGATGGGAATGTCAGAGTCTGTGTCGACTACCGGTATCTCAACCGGGCCAGTCCGTAGGATGATTTCCCATTACCAAACATACACATCCTGATTGACAATTGTGCCAAACATGAACTTCGGTCATTCATGGATTGCTTCGCCGGTTACCATCGAATTTGGATGGATGAGGAAAATGCTGAGAAAACGGCTTTCATTGCGCCGTGGGGAGTATACTGGTACAAGACGATGTCATTCGGCCTGAAGAATGCTGGGGCCACCTATGTGAGAGTTATTACCACTATCTTCCACGATATGATACACAAAGAGATCGAGGTATATGTGGACGATGTCATTATCAATTCCAAGAAAACTACCGACCACATAGCAGATATGAGGAGGTTCTTAGATAGGTTGCGGAAATACAATCTGAAACTAAACCCTGCAAAATGTGTATTCGGGGTTCCCGCTGGGAAATTGCTCGGGTTTGTCGTCAGCCGTCGAGGTATAAAATTGGATCCATCAAAGGTAAAATCCATCCAAGAGTTACCACTACCAAAGAACAAGAAAGATGTGATGAGTTTCCTGGGACGCCTTAACTACATCAGCTGGTTCATAGCCCATTCCACGGACATATGTGAACCAATCTTCAAGATGCGGCAACCAAGTGGACCGAGGACTGTCAAAGGGCCTTCGACATAATCAAGGAGTGCTTTTCAACACCGCTAGTCTTGGTACCGCTAGAGCCTGGTAGACCTTTGCTACTCTACCTCGTGGTATTAGATGGAGCTTTCGTCTGCGTTCTAGGGCAGCACGACGAGACAGGAAGAAAAGGGCAGGCTATTTATTGTCTTAGTAAGAAGTTCACTCCATACGAGGCACGATATTCTCTACTGGAACGTACCTGTTGCGCTCTAACCTAGGTAGACCAGAAGCCGAGGCATTACTTCTGTGCCAACACAACATACCTCATATCAAGGATGGATACCCTGAAGTACATCTTTCAGAAGCCCATGCCCACTAGCAAGCTAGCCAAGTGGAAAATCCTGTTAAGTGAGTTCGACATTGTCTATGTGACTTAGGAAGCAGTCAAGGGAGAAGCGTTGGCAGACCATCTTGTTGAGAAACCCGTGGATGGAGAATACGAACCCTTTAAAATGTATTTTCCCGATGAAGATGTGTCATTCATAGGAGAAGACATTGCAGAATCCTATGACGGTCCGAGAATGTTCTTTGATGGAGCGGTACATTTTAAAGAAGTCGGCATTGGAGTTGTCCTCGTATCGAAAACTGATCAACAGTATCCGATATCTGCTAAACTCAAATTCCCCTGCACCAACAATATGGCAGAATATGAAGCCTGCATCCTAGGGCTCAATATGGCCATTGACATGAAAATCAAGGAGCTGCTAATAATTGGTGATTCAGATCTGCTAATACACCAAGTACAAGGAGAATGGGCTACTATGAATTCCAAGATACTGCCGTATTTGCACCATGTGCAGTAATTGAGAAAGAGGATTACGAAGACAGAATTTTGGCACGTCACTAAAGTTCAGAACGAGTTCGCCGATGCATTGGCCAATCAATCATCCATGATACAACATCCAGATAAGAACTTCATTGACCCTATTCCAGTGAAGATCCATAGCCAGCCGACCTACTATGCCCACGTTGAAGAAGAAACAGACGGAAAACCATGGTTCCACGATATCAAGGAGTATTTGTCAAAGGGAGAATACCCATAGCTTGCAAATCATACTCAGAAATGCACGCTTCGAAGATTGTCCAATAGTTTCTTTCACAGTGGGGGAACCCTGTATAGGAGAACTCCCGATTTAGGATTATTGAGATATGTCGATGCGAAGGAAGCCTCCAGGCTACTTGAGGAGATACATGCCGGGACCTTCGACCCACATATGAATGGTTTTGTCTTGGCCAAGAAAATACTCAGAGCCAGTTATTTCTGGATGACCATGGAAACGGACTGCATCCAATATTTCCAGAAATGCTATCGATTCTAGGTACATACAGATATGATAAAGGTACCCCCAAACAAGCTCAACACAACAAGCTCACCTTGGTCGTTCACCGCTTGGCTAATGGACATCATTGGACCGATCGGGCCTACCATCTCGAATGAACACATGTTTATCTTCGTAGCAATTGATTATTCTACTAAGTGGGTCGAAGGAGCATCTTACAAAGCAGTGACTAAGAAAGTCGTGGTAGACTTTGTCCGCGACCGTATTGTTTGTCGGTTTGGAGTTCTAGAGTCAATCATTACCGACAACGACTCCAGTATCAACATCGATCGGATGAAAGCCAGTTGCGAGAGTTTCAAAATCAAGCACAAGAATTCCACAACCTATAGACCTCAGATGAATGGAGTTGTAGAAGCCGCCAACAAAAACATCAATAAGATACTGAGGAAGATAATAGAAAAGCACAAGCAATGGCACGAAAAGCTATCATTTAATTTACTGGGATACCGCACCATAGTCCGTACACCAACTGGGGAAACTCCTTACTTATTGGTTTACGACACGAAAGTTGTTATTCCTGCCGAGACGTAGATTCCTTCCTTAAGAATTGAACAAGAAGCTGAGCTCAGCGATGCAGAATGGATAAGGAGCCGTTACGAGCAACTAGACCTCATAGACGGGAAGAGAATGAATGCAGTATGTCACAGGCAACTTTTCTAGAACAGGATGTCCAGAGCCTTCAAAAAAAGAGTCAAGCCGAGACAGTTCACACCGGGGCAGCTGGTGTTGAAGAAAATATTCCACATCAAGAGGAAGCCAAAGGAAAATTCTCTCCCAACTGGCGAGGTCCGTATACGGTTCACCAAGTATTGACATGAGGAGCACTTATACTTGTAGAAATGGACGGAGAAGTCTGGCCAAAGCCAATTATTCAGATGCAGTCAAACGATACTATGTGTAATTCTTTATGCTTTTCTTAAATGATATAAACTGAACTACGCATGACCTGATTCTTGTTTAAGAGGGGATACGTAGGCAGCCCTATGGGTTCAGCCACAATTCAATAAAAAGTATTTTCCCCCCGCAACTGGAAACTGGGGTAGAATTTTGAGAAGGACCCTCAAAATTCCGAAGCAAGTTCAGCCGATCGCATCATGCGCAACAGTCAGAGTCTTCAACCCATCTAACTGGGGCAGAATTTTTAGGAGGACCCTAAAAATTCCGTAGCGAGGATGTTTCAATGTCTTGAACCATGTCTCTGTCATCGGTTATTCTAAACTTCTTAAAATATATATTTTATACTATGTGTTTCGAAAGTGTGCATACTTGCTTTCATGAAATATGTTCTGTTCAGCAAACTCTACCCCGATGATATGCACAGGATCATCAAACGAAGCCGAGCAAGGCAAGCAGAGCCAGCGGGGATACGAACCAACCTTCCCCATTTACAAAGATCATGATTTTTCTTTTGATGCAAGAACAAAGAACAAACATGCAGAGAAGTCACAAATCTCAACACGATTGCAAAAGCCAAAATTTATTATCAGCACGAAAACGAACATGTTCAAAGTCACATTTCTCGAAACTATCACACTTGTCGCCGCTTGCTATCAACACAAACAAACAATGCTCCGTAGTCACAATGCTCACAACAATCGCAATATACCAGCTAAGAAATTTTACTATCTAATCATTTGCATAAGGATAACTTTCTGCCTTCCTCTGCATAGGGCTAACTTTCTGACTTCCTCTGCATAAGGCTAACTTTATGCCTTCCTCTGCATAAGGCTAACTTCTGCCTTCCTCTGCACAAGGCTAACTTTCTGCCTTCCATTTGCATAAGGATAACTTTCTGCCTTCCTCTGCATAAGGCTAATCTTCTACCTTCCATCTGCATAAGGCTAAGTTGTGCCTTCATTTGCATAAGACTAAGCTCTGTCTCCATTTTGCATGAGGTTAATCTCTACCTCCATTTGCATAAGGCTAACTTTATTCCTTCCCTTTGCATAAGGCTAAGCTCTGCCTTCATCTTGCATGGGACTAAGCTCTGTCCCCATTTTGCATGAGGTTAAGCTCTACCTCCATTCGCATAAGGCTAATCTTCTGCCTTCCATTTGCATAAGGCTAATCTTGTGCCTTCCATACCTGTATAAGGCTACCCGCTGCCTTTGTATCTGCATGAGGTTAAGCTCTACCTCCATTCGCATAAGGCTAATCTTATGCCTTCCATTTGCATAAGGATAATCTTCTTCCTTCCATACCTGCATAAGGCTACCCGCTGCCTTCTTATCTGCCTGAGGTTAAGCTCTACCTCCAGTTGCATAAGGCTACTCTCTGCCTTCCTACCCTGCATAAGGCTAAGCTCTACTTCCAATTCACCTTTTCACTGAGACTAAGTGCTGTCTCTCAAGCATTATTTACTTCGCTTCTCTTTCGGGCTAAGCTCTGCCCTGCAACTCGCAAGACTAAGCTCTGTCTTGTCAGCATCATAATATTGCATCTCATGGGCTGAAATATCGCCAACTTGTCCAAAGGAGTCATAGTTCGGAGGCCCGAGAACACCATGTCATGGCCCGAGGATCTCTCAATCTTGCATATCATTATTCAAAGGCGTAATTGTTCGGAGGCACCATCTTCATGGCCCGAGAACGTCATTTCATGGCATGCTAATATCTCATCAAACAATTCATGGCCCAAGACGTCATGGTCTAAGGACGTCATCCTTAACCGTCCGAAGACAACATTCATAGTCCAACGGGAACCTGCATCATGTTTAAATTTATGCACAGTGCTTGTATTGCTTTTATTTGCAGGTGACCCGGCGAGCGACGGCTATCCCAGCAGGAGAGATTCCACTCTAGTCCTCCCAACCATACATAATATAACCATTCCCTTCGAGAATTTTCGAAATTCGATCATGAGAGACCGTGGTTGGAAATTGGGAATTCGTCAAGAATAGCGATTTTGATGAATAACTAGGATAATTTCTCACATTGTGCATGCATTGATCTAATTTCACACCTTTTGACTAGTTGCGAGTCCTCGGGTATAGAGTTCGGAGTTTCGGGTGCAATTGTGGTCCGATGGGGTAGATTCGACACGAGGCGAGTCTCCTTTCTAACCTTGTAAGAGGGAATTGTCCCCACAGGTGATGTATATGCTATGTGTAAATTGTTTGGGGGCTACGTACGCTCCAAGTGACAAGAGTCCGTACGTAGCACCTATTATTGTTATTTCCGGGTAGTTAGGCCCACACCATGCCTTGTATGTTTCTCGTAATGCCTTACATGCTTTCTCGTATTGCCTTGTACGCTTTTCTTGTAATGCCTTAAATATGTTTTTCTCGTAATGCCTTTTATGTTTTCCTTGAAATACTTCATATGATTTATTGTGACGCCATATGTACCATGAAACTATGTTTTAGCATCGTGTTATTCTTCTGAGGCTTTATGGTGAGTAGAAATTGTGAAAATATATGGGATCGGGTCGTACGCCACGGTAGAGTTGAAAAGAAATTGTGAAATACATGGGAGCGGGTCGTACGCCACGACGGTGTTGAAAGTAATTGAAAATATATGGACCGGGCCGTACGCCACGACAGTGTTGAGAAATTATGAAATATATGGGATCGGGCCGTACGCCACGGCAGTGTTGAAAAGAAATTGAAATGAATATGGGATTGGGCCGTACGCCACGGCGACTGTAGAAGGTACCTTATGGGAGCGGGCCGTACGCCACGGCGGATCTAAGAATTTGTGATTATTGTTTCGTTCGGTGGTCTTACCTTGAAAGTGCTTTATTGTTTAGTTCAGAAATTGTTTGGATTTTTTTTCCTGCTTTTGATAGAAGGTACCTTATGGGAGCGGGCCGTACGCCATGGCAGATCTAAGAATTTGTGATTATTGTTTCGTTCGGTGGTCTTACCTTGAAAGTGCTTTATTGTTTAGTTCAGAAATTGTTTGGATTTTTTTTCCTGCTTTTGATATGTATACTTGTTGCTTATTTCCCTGACATGCCTACTGTATTTCATCATATTCTATCATATGTTATCACTGCTGGACCTTAGTGAGTATCGAGTCGACCTCTCGTCACTACTTCTTCGAGTTTAGGCGGGATACTCACTGGGTACATATTTATTTAATATGTACTCATGCTGCACTTTATTTTCTTTTTTGTACTTGACTGTACAAGTCCGGAGGCTGGCACATTATCAGGTCGGTGCTAGATATTGATAGCGTGGTCATTCTTCACGGTGAGCTGCTGTTCCGGCGACTTCCTAGCAGCACCCTGGAGCTCTTTCGTTATATTTCTCTGTCCATTTCATTCAGACGGAGACTCTGTATATATTGTAGTTATTGTATATTCAATAGTTGCCCATGATACTCGTGACACTAGTTCCTGGCACACACGTGTAGTGTATATATATATCTTTTGGGTTCGGGTTGTACAGGCATGTGTATGTTTCATTTCGGCTTTGTATCTTCTATGACTTTACTTTAGCTCAAGGCTAGTATCATGTTAGTTGTTATAAACTAGTAAATCTTTGACTTGTTTAATTAGATGGGAAGGGTATCACTTAGTGTAATTTGTGTAGGCTTGCCTAACCCCGTCGTTGGGCGCCATCACGACTCGAATTAGGATTCTGGGTCGTGACAAGCTCCAAATCATGCGTCGGATAATTCTTCTCGTGATTCTTGAGTTGCCTTGAAGCATACGCTATAACCTTCCCATGTTGCATCAATACACACCCCAAACCAACCCTTAAAGCATCGCAATAAACCACAAATCCCTCTATACCTTCTGTTAAGGTCAATACCAGTGCCGAAGTCCATCTCGACTTCAATTCCTGAAAACTTTTCTCACAAGCTTCGGACCACTGGAACTTCACCGCTTTCTGTGTCAATTTAGTCAATGCGGAGGCAAGGGTAGAGAATCCCTCCAAAAACCTCCGATAATACCCAGCTATACCCAAGAAACTGCGAATCTCTGTCGGGGTCGTTGGTCTAGGCCAATCTTTCACTGCCGCGATCTTCTGGGGATCAACCTGAATCCCTTCTCTGGAAACAACATGACCCAAAAACGCGACTGATTCTAGCCAAAACTCACATTTTGAAAATTTAGCATACAACTGGTGATGATGAAGAGTCTGCACGACTGCCCTGAGGTGATTAGCATGATCTTCCGGACTGCGCGAGTAGACAAGGATGTCATCAATAAAAACAATCACGAAGGAGTCTAGAAATTGCTTGAAAACCCGATTCATAAGATCCATGAAAGCTGCTGGAGCATTGGTCAGCCCAAAGGACATTACCAAAAATTCAAAATGACCATAACAAGTCCTGAAGGCAGTCTTAGGAATATCCTACTCTCTGATCTTCAACTAATGATACATAGACCGTAAATCAATTTTGGAGAAGAACCTTGCACCTTGCAATTGATCAAACAAATCATCTATTCGAGGCAATGGATACTTGTTTTTGATAGTGACTTTATTGAGCTGTCGATAATCGATACACATCCGAAGTGACCCATCCTTCTTTCTGACGAAAAGAATCGGAGCGCCCCACGGCGACACACTCGGCCGAATGAACCCTTTTCCTAATAAATCCTTCAACTACTCCTTTAACTCCCTCAACTCTGTTGGCGCCATTCTGTATGGTGGAATAGATATTTGCTGCGTATCTGGTAGTACATCAATCCCAAAATTGATATCTCTATCTGGCAGAATCCCTGGAAGCTTGTCCGGAAATACTTCCAGAAACTCATTCACAACAGGCACGAAATCGGGAGCAGGCACCTCTGGAGTGGTGTCCACAACCCGGACCAAATGATAGACACACCCCTTCTTAACCATCTTCGAGGCCTTAAGGCAGGAGAGAAACCTACCTTTCGACACCACACCATTCCCCGTCCACTCAATAACCGGCTCATTAGGAAACTCTAGCCTCATGATTCTGGTTCGACAGTCGAGTTTAGCAAAGCACGAATAAAGCCAGTCCATTCCCATAATAATATCAAAATCTACCATCCCAAGCTCAATAAGATCGGCCGTGGTAACGTGACCACATACTGTGACAACACGATTCTTATATACTCACGCTGCTGTAATAGAATCACCAACCGAAGTTGATACAGAGAAAAACTCATGAAGATGTTCGGGTTCTATCCCAAAACTTGAAGCAATAAATGGGGTAACATATGACAAGGAGGACCCTAGATCAATAAGAGCATAACAATCAAGTGCTTGAACATTCAGAATACCTGCAATAACATCTGGAGAAGCCTCCACGTTCTGGAGACCACTCAAAGCATAGAATCGGCTGGGTCCACCTCTACCACGAGCTCCACCCCTAACTGCACCACGCCCCGCTGGGGCTGGAGGACGCCTTGAAGATGTGGCGACTGAAGAGCCGGATGACTGAGTAAAACCCCTACCCCTGCCCTGGTTGGGCGCATGGCAATCTCGCTGAACATGACCTCTCACTCCACACCCGTAGCATACCGGGATATCCAAATAACAAGACTCGGTATGGAACCTCCCACACTTAGGGCACGGAGCCCTCCCCTGCTGCTGGGACCTCCTTCTTGGGCGACCTAACTGATGGGGTCTCCTGTTGTCTGATCCTGGTCCCCAGCAACTGCTCTACTGGAAACGGTGCGCTGATGGTGGTGCACTGGCTGAGGACTGTGCATAGGACTGGGATGGCCCTGATGACCCTCTCCCATGAACTGGTCTCCCTCCTCCAACTGAACTCCCCGAGTGGCCCGCTGACCGAGCCCTACTGCTACTTTCTCTTTCCGACCATATCTTCAATTTCCTAGCCTCTGTAGCCTGGGCGAATCCCACATTCTTCCCATATTTCATGTCTGAATTCAAGGCAGCTGTAGTAGCTTCATTCACAACCAAGTGACTAAGGCCCTCAACAAATTGTCGAACCCTGGCATCCATAGTCGACACCAAGTGAGGAGCATATTTAGACAACCGCACGAACTCCATATGGTACTCCCACACACTCATAATGCCCTGCTTGAGGATCTCAAACTCTGTAGCACGGGCTGCCACAGTCTCGGCAGGCAAAAAGTGATCCATGAACGCATCCACGAACTCGTCCCATCTAGCCGGAGGACTTCCCTCCCCACATGAACCCTCCCACATCTTGAACTAGGAATATGCTGCTCCCCTCAGCCTATACGAAGCTAAATCAACCCCCTCTGTCTCCGTAGCCTTCATCACCCGAAGGGTCTTGTACATCTCATCAATAAATCCTGTGGATCGGCCTATGGATCTGTACCTGAGAACTCTGGAGGGGCTAGCCGCAGAAACTGGTTGACTCTGGAGCCGGCGGAATCTCCCTGTCCGCTGGAGGACACAGGGGTAGCATGAGATCTTTGGGCCTGGGCAGCCACCAACTGAGTCAACATATGAATAGCTCCTCTGAGGTCCCCCTCGAACGTACCGGGACCGGAAGCTGGAACTGTAGAGGGATCAGGAATATCAGCGGGAGGGATTGCAGCACCCTCCGCCGCCGCAGGAACAAGAATGCTTTGATCCGGAATAGAAGGGTCAGGCATATTCAAGGTCGGGGAGTCACTCTCGCCCGCTCTATCGGGTACATGATTCACAGCCACACTTGGGGTGGCATTGGCCTCAAGGCCGAGTCGAGCTCTCTTCTTTGGTGCCATTACTGAAAATTTCGGAACAAATCATGAATTAGGCAAGAATATTTTCACTTTAAGGTTCACCGCAAGATATAGAATAACAATAAAAGGGTAATTTCCTAAATGTCCATGTAGCCCCCTAATTATAGATGTGGCCGACAACACACCGATAAGAAGGGCTCTACTAGACACGTCTCCGAGACATCCTAGGACTCTTTTAAAAACCTTAGCCTCTGATACCAAGTTTGTCACGCCCCAAAATCGAGGGACGAGTCTGGCTCCTAAGCGGGTGAACCCAGTCAAGCGGACCTGGATTGCCTCCTTCCCAACGTATTGCCCCGCGTTCATAATATACATTATTTCTTGTGAGTTAGCCGATTTTAGTTTCGAAGTATATTTCACAACATATCTCCACTGGTTTCCTCTTTTAACATTTCAGCGACTGATATTCAAACATACAAAGTACATATATAACTTTCCAACATGATCCACGATTCCGAGTACGTGCCGTTACTACCCAAAAATACATACATACACCCACATCATGTCTACGGAGCCTCTACAAGTACTAGGGATTTTACATAACCTGCCGGTAACAAGGCCCCGGCTATACCTTTACAACATAAACAAAATAAGGTGGTATGATCCACACACAACTCCGGATAGAAGAGGGGCTCACCACAACTGCTGCAGAGATGAAGAGGAGGTACCACTAACGGTGGGCTGAGCTACCTGCTATGGAACCACCTACATCCATATAAAAGATGTAGCGCCCCCGGCAAAAGGGACGTTAGTATTGTGGAATAGTACTAGTATGTATGAACAAACTTTATCCCAAGTACAATTAACCAATATTACCGATAAGAAACAAGACAACACTAGGACCAACAATAAAAACACACAGAAAGCGAAAATCAAAGTCAACAATTTTATAATCTCTCCTTTTTCCCTTACAACACCACCATATTCACGAGTTTCATAATTTTTATATCAATAGTGATAACGATCACTTTTCCACCCTTATTACATCGACCACCTTTATCACCACAACCCACACCTTATTACTTCGTGTTGCGGCGCGCAACCCAACCCTTCCTGACAATTCATATTTCATAACAACAACATCAACAATTTCATCACAAGGGCCTTCCTTTCAAGGATCACAATTTCAATAACAACACCAAACAATTTCATCACAAGGGCCTTCCTTTCAAGGATCACAATTTCAACATTTATCAATTCATTTACTTTGGCTCAAAGCACCCTAAACTTTCATC
The DNA here is from genome assembly GCA_005239495.1 of Nicotiana undulata. Classification (NCBI taxonomy): domain Eukaryota; kingdom Viridiplantae; phylum Streptophyta; class Magnoliopsida; order Solanales; family Solanaceae; genus Nicotiana; species Nicotiana undulata. Next base: position 72,709 of record ML285644.1, read on the forward strand.
AAGCAGCAATTTATGCACAAGGTGTTGCCATAACCGTTCAACTTATTTACAATGCTTCATATCAATAACTTTAAACAATTACCATCTTTGCACATAATAATGTGTGCATGCCAAGTCACAATTCAAAATCTCATCTAACACAGTGGGGTAGTAATCAACTAGACAGTCAATTCACATATTTCCATATAAGTAAACATAGCGTATGCTTACCACAACAAGAGGGATTTTACAAGGATTAAAATTAGCCATATATACCTGGAGTCGAAATCCCCTTTTTAACTTTTACTCACAAATCACCGAACCGACTAGTACCGTCAATCTAGTTCACAAATAAACGTATTCAACTTAGAATTTGAAGTCATGCATGCAATTCAGACTCTCTTAAACATTTTTCCAAACACTATGTGACCCCATTAGATTACCAACCCCGTCTTTGTGAAATTTACCACAAACCACTCCCTCTTACTAAATTAACACCATTATTAAACATTCATGCAAGGTCTTAGTTAATATTTTCAAGAAACAATCCATGCAAATCCTCCCTTTGTTTAAAATCAGAAAAATTAGTGGAAAAAGAGTTGGGAACCCTTACCTGCTAGAATGAGGAACAAGAAGATTACTCGAATTATCAAGCCTGAGGGACTTTGAAAATCAACTTGATGGAAGAACCACTTTCTCTCTCAAGAATTCCTCTTTCCTTCTCTCTATTTTGTTCAGAAAACTTGTAAAAATGAAGGGATTGGGTGTTTTAATGAACTGGAGGTCGGGTTTTAAAATTAGAAAAATTAGGAGCCCGACACAGGAATGCGGTCAGTAATGCGATCGCATTCCTGACATGCGGTCCGCAGAGACGACCGCAGAATGTCCCTCCAGGTGGGCCAAAATTAAAACACATTGTGCAGGTATGCGACCACTATGCGGTCCGCATACACGTTATGCAATTGCATAACCTCCCTCAGAAAAATCAAAGGGCAAGAATGCGACAACTATGCGGTCCGCAAAACCGAAATGCGATCGCATAATGGACCGCATAGTTGTCCTCCAATTGGGCAGTGGCCTGCCCAGGTATGCGACCATTATGCGGTCCGCATACCCGTTATGCGATTGCATAGTGCGTCGCATAACGCCCAACTTCTGGAAAATTTTATTCTTTTAAATTCCGGGGTACTTTACATAATCAAGGCCCGTTTCAAGAATTTCTACAGTTATAACAACTCGGGGACTTATTCGGCATTATTTTGAACAAGACATTTTACGGGTCTTTACAAAGTAACAAGTGTAAGTAAGGAAAATAAGATAAGCAAACCAAAGTAGTCACAAGACTGGGGTCTCGAGCTCACTGGGGATGGGGACCTCGAGGTCGGATTATACCAATAAATGAAGAACAATAAATGAAGAACACTAAAATAAATAACAATAAAGCTGGGAGACAGTGTTGAGCACGAAAAAAATAGAGAATGTTCTATTGCAGTAAATGTTGTGTTTTACAAGAATGTTTGGGGTCCCCTTTATATAGGAGGGGTGGATCCCAACATAGTACATGTCTAATTATGACAGAGAAATGCTATTGGTAGATCTGTATAACGGCCTTGTACGAAATTGTACTATGTTTGTAGAACTTATCAGCTCTAACCACGTGTTCTTGGGAAATTCCCGCCTTTCCATGAGACGGTCATCGATTTTATACTGCCTCGAGGTAGGCCGCGACAGGCCTTCTATATACTCTCTCGAGGTATGCACTTCGAGGTCGAACTTCAGACTCCACTTCGAGCCTCTCGAGATCGGGCTTGGAATTCCATAGAGGGCTCGATATCAGGGTCCCTGATATCGACCGTATACATCGTATCATTTAAATTCCGTTATAAGACCACAATAGAACTGCCTCACGTGTGTCAAAAACCAACGAATCACAACCTCTCGTAGCATAGAAGAGTAACTCCTACAGAATTTCAGAACATGAATAAGCTTAGCAACAATCGAATAGCACATACCTCAACAATAACATTATGGTGCCAACCAATCCGACTCGATGTCAAAAATACATCCTAATTGGGCCTACCAAAGGACCCTCAAATCGACTCCGGGCACCCACAATAGGTAAATAAACTTCCGAAAACCCACAATGACTGAATCATAACACATACTATCATCTAGCTAGCTTCGACCATGACTTCACAGTCCACAACCATGAAACAACATGCTCCTGAGAACTCCCAGTACCCAAATCCATAGAACACACAAATCACCATATATGATCCAAACTCCACTGCCAGAATATCTAACACATCTCTCATACACGATTATCCCATGAGGAATGCTTCAAAACTCCTTTAGTGCCACATAGCAAAATTTGAATATCAGTCGTCGATCAACTAGGGGAGTTCCGCAGTACAATTAAAGTATCCATAAATCAAATACATTCCCCTTCTAAAATGTATACTCTCATCACGCCATACAAAATAGTAATATCATTACCTAGTCTTCTGAAATCATTCATGTTGCCTACGAATTTCATGATCGTCCTTTCAAAACTGAACTCTGATCTCGCTCATGAAAATCTCAATCGCACACATCACACCGCGTATACAATTACATCATATGAAAATACGAGAACTTCATAGTCCATGTCACGCCCCAAAACCAAGGGGCGCGAGCGGCGCTCAACCGAGCAAGCCCGACTGAACAAGCCTATTAGGTTTCATTCTACCCAAAATTAATTTATTAATAACAAGGAGATGAACTCCATAAATCCTACTTTATGAGCATTACATTGACAATTTTTATCTTCGTCTTTCATTAATGGTTACAACCATACTAACCAATCTATTACAATTAATAAATACGAAGGAACCATTGTTGCTAAATAACAACATTTCTAGATTCAATTTTTCAATACCTGACGCCACCCATAATATATCTACGGAACCTCTAAAGATAGAGAAGAGAAAGTGAACCTGCCAACGACAAGGCCCCGGCTATACCTCAAAGCATAACAACATAAGCAAAAGAAGTGTGACATATTCAATACATAACCCCGGAAAGCAATGGGGCTCACCAAGACTGTTGTGGGGAGAAAAAGAAGGCACCGCTAACTGCAAGCAGCGCTACCAGCTTCAGAGCCACCTACCTCCATTAAAAGATGTAGCGCACCCGGCAAAATGGACGTTAATACCATCGAATAGTACTAGTATTTATGAACATACTTTACTCTAAGTAGAATTAAACAGTAAACAAGTTGAAGGCAGTCATGGAAATCAAACAATGCTGCAAAGAAATACAGAGAACACAAGTAAGAGTCTCATAATTTCTTATTTTGTCTTTTCATCCTTTTGATTAATAGTCTCTTAATGTCAAGTGCCACAATTTATAATACTACCATGTCAGTTTTAAACGGAGTCCGGTCTCTGCCAGACCGACTAAGCCATCCCAAGTGAGACATAACCAACATTATAATTTACATTCATATTTTCGATGTAGATACCACCATGAGTACAACATGGAGTCCCATCTCGGCCAGGTCGGCTAAGCCATCTCACTTGAAATAGTGAGACATAACCAACATCATATTTTCGATGTAAACACCACCATGTGTACATCATGAAGTCCGATATCGGCCCGATCGGCTAAGCCATCTCACTTGGGACATAACCATATCAATTAATTATTCAATTCACATTCCTTTCCCATCATTTATCACATAGTCCTTGGCACTTGGACACATTTTACAATTTGAGTTTGTTTCCCTTTTCATTAGTAGTATTATCCTCCATATTGATAAGATCTAACATATGATGAATTTGTGCGCATAATAGGAGGAGCATAAAGAACCAAAATTCACATTTTCAAGTAGCATGGTAAACAACTAGAGCAATTAGGGAACACAATATTTCATCTCAACATTGGAACAAGCAATTCAAATATGATCAAGTAAGGGACTCATACCAAATGTTCAGACACTAACGAGAAGATTCTACTAAGATTAGAGTTAGCCATACATACCTTAAAGAGCTTTTCCTTAAGTTTCTACAATACACCAACACCTCTAGCAATAACAATCTATAAGGAGATAGTGGAAATCGATTAATAATTAGGAAGATTACCCATGGTGTAACTCTCTTAGGAATTTCATCAAACACCTAACATGTGAAGTAGACTACAAGGTCTGAAAATGGAAATTCCTTCTCCCTTCAACCAATTTTAACAGGAACTACCAAATTAGTTCTTTAAAATCAAATACTACAACTTAGTTCCACATGAATGTCCTATTTCTAATCCCTAAAACATCTTTGAACCCTTAACCTCTTGCATGGAAGTTTTGGAAATAGGACTTACCCGGATAGAGGACAATGTAGTGGTGATCTTCCTTGATTCTTGAAGGTTTAATCAAGATTTGGGTGATTATGAAGCTAGGATCCCTATTTCTCTCTGTATATTGCTCTCAACTCTCTCGAAATTCAGAAGAAAATGATCCCAAATGAAGCCCCAAAGCCTATTTATCAAAATGGGGTAATAAAAAAAGGAAAATGAAGCCTCCGAAATCGTGTCTGCAGTCGCATAATGGAAGGCAGAACAGGAATGTGGGTCGCAAAATAGATCGCGGAATTGGTGCCCAAAATTGGGCTGCACGGTACAGGTTTGCAGCAATTTTGCGATCGTATAACCCCTTTTACGATCGCATAATGGCCGCGGAATTGCATTATGCCAGTCTTTGCTAATTTGATCATACCTTTGTGTAGAAATGTCCAAATGACGAATGGTTTGAAGCGTTAGATACTAGACTCAAAGATCTTTCATTGAATATGTTTTTCATCATAAAACCCATATATATATTTGGATATGCTCGTTCAAATAGTGGACTTATGCGAACTCATTTGTAATTTTAGCCTATCATAAAATTTTCCAATTTGACCTAGACTTAGGCCTCTCCTGGGACCCCACATTACTTATTATATGACTTATACACTTATTTACCATATCCAATTCATTTACATCATATTTATAGCACATAAAATATTATAATTAGCCTACCTGGCACCCCGAAATTCTAAATTACTTAGTAAAATTTTCGTGGGCCTTACATACTTCGCGAACGCAATTAAGTAAAAATACAGACGCCAAAGTACACTACGCATTCGCACACCTTCCACACAATGCGATGAAGAACTGAAACACCAGAAAACAGCAGAACACAACAATGCCAAAATGAAGAAAAATGATGCGAAATCAATTCGAAATACGCCTGAACCCCTCGAGACCCCGTCCAAGCATGCATACAAGTCCCATAGCATAACACGAACCTACTCGAGGCCTTAAAACACACATAAAAATATCGAAACAATGAATCACACCTCAAATCGGAATCTATGAACTTTGAACATTCAAACTTCCAAAACTAGCGTCGAACCATATCAAGTCATCCCGGAATGAACCCAAATTTTGCACACAAGTTCCAAATGACATTACGAAGATATTACAATTACTGGAACAACCATCTGAATCTGATATCCTCAAAGTCAATTTTAGGTCAAACTTATGAGCTTTCCAAACCTTCAAATTTCCAATTATTTGCCAATTTGTGCCAAAACATTGTGGGTGCCAGTGTATTTACCCACAATCCACATATTTGTTTTCAACTTTCTCGCACGCAGCATCCAATTACAACCTTAAAACCATCTATGACAAATAACCATGTATACATTCGGAGATGACTCATGAACCACGATCTCACGACACTCTTTTATGTTATACATTCGCACAGAGCTTCTTAGGCGCTCTTTATCAGCAAAAAGCATGTCGTTTGACAGCACCATTGCTCTAGATTTATCCCATATTATTGTTCAAATTTTTTCATGATCCCTAGTGAGGTCATCCACATCCGGCATACTGGACAACTAATCAAGGTAGGGAATATTCCTTGAATGAAACGGCACACGGGACTCGTACACTCTTGGTCTAACGGGAGGTGGAGCATGCTCTTTCGTAAAATCAGGTTCATCATTCTCGTCCTCATCGTCATCATCACCCTCATCAGGGAAGGGTGCGTCATATCAAGACTCATCAGCATTTGTCATAATCACTATTCTCTTCCAGACTCTGCGCATATGCCAGATCCCGATTAAATATGTTGTCTTCGGGTAATTTAGTAAGGACATGACCTTGAAGTTGCTCGTTTTCATTGAACAACCAATAAAATAATGAGTTACTTTACATATAAACTTTATTACTTCACTTACAAATCATAATGTGTGATATCCCATGATGCACATTATCATGTTGGTGATGACTCCCTGATGGTCTATAATAATCAAACACACAAAAATTAGGCGTATTCCAAGTGTCCGTTGGTTCATAACTGTCGCATCCCCTTTTTTCCTATCCTTTCGGATCGGTCAGGGTTTTCGACATTATTTGGGACAACTCATTTCCTTTTGAGAAAGGGATATATAAGGAGTTGAAGAGTCTCCATCTAACAAATTAAGGTGCGTTAGGGAACCTACTAAGCATCACAATAACACTAATTCAAATAACCAGAGATTGGGCAAGGGCTTGAAATTACTTCGAGGGGAAGGTGTTAGGCACCCCTCAAAGTCCACAAATGTGGTTCTCAGCCAATCAAGCTTTGTGAATTCAAACAAGTAGCAAATAGGCAGTCATATAAAAAAGTAAACAAATAGTAGTTTGAAATAAAGGTTTGTAGTCTAAGCCCACATATGTAATAAGGTTAAAAGGTTTGTGGTCTTAAAAAACATAGTTAAAGGGATAAGGGGGTCCTAAGTTGTTTATCCTATAGGTTCACATCAATGCAATGCTCGGTAATCACTCCTCAATGAGGGGCTACACGTGGCATTAGCGCACTAGTCATCATATCCATATCTACCCTTTACCCCACCCCTTAGCGGTTATTAGGCAAGTTTTATTTAGCGAAATCTAAGCGTGCTGTTACCCATCCCTTCTTAATGGTCATGGAGGAATTTGGGACCTCTAAATACGGGCAGTTCTAGACAGTCTCCCTATGGTTTTTAAAAGGGAAAATTCTAAGCGACAGGCAAGAACAAATAAGACTTAACAGATAAATACAAAAAGAAACAGTTAAGAGGCCCAGGTTTACCTCCACACATAATACACATAAGCATCACGTCTCAAACACTAACAAGAACATCTTTTATTAGAGAAAAGACCTAAACAGGGTATCTAAGTGGATGTCAATGCACAAAAATGTGTAACTTTGTTTTATAAACTTGACTGTGGGGTCCTAATCAGTTTGCCTACTGATATTTTTTTTAAAACCTGTAAGTTGTTAGATAGTAAACACAAACGAAAATAGTTCTCCAATATACAAAGATTGATTAACTAAGGCTTTCCTAAGCGTGGGATCATCCGCAATAGTTGCAGAATCAATAACAGTTCAAGAGTTGTTTTTGCCTAAAAGCATGTTGTTCTAGGTGTTGTAAGTCTGAGAATACAGGGATTATAACAAGTTTTATTTAAATAGGGTAATCAAATGTGAAGTTGTTTTATACCTGTTTTATGGATCAGTAGTTTAAACTAGGCGTGGCAAAGCAAATGCAAACAGAGTGCCTAATACATGGTTTCTAAATGCACAGAAATGACAGTTCTAATGACAATGATTTTAAATTAACAGAATTCCTGAAGCATGTCTCTAAATGCACAAAAGAGTTACATAATTCTTAAGACATGATTTTGAATGCACAGGAGTAACAATTCTTATGCTAATGATGTTTATTAACCTAGGAGCAGGATTTCTAAGTGATGATCATAAGCATGTGTTAGTATCAAATGAGATGCTGAAGCAGTATACATAAAACCTAAGAACATGATATATAGTGCATGACATGATTTGAATGTATTAGTCCTAAAAAAGGGATTCTAATGCAAGTATAAATAAGGTAAATCCGAGAACATGCTGTCTACCCCATTTCACTAGCCATCCTCAATATTCGTTTACAAATAATTATTACAGACCAGCTGAATAAAATACATAAATAGATAAAGGAAAAGAAGAAGTTATATTATAGGGAGCCTGAAGCAGGCCCAAATTTTAATAACCTCAAATGCCCAAGTGTTTCATAGCCTTTCTCATGTCCGGGTGTGTCATAGTTCCCTAAGGACCTCAAGGGATCCCAAGCAGTGCTCACACCCAAATTTCATAACTAGAACTTAGTAAGTGCAGTGTGGAAGAGACAACCCTAGTGCATCAGAGTTCAGAGGGATCTCACAGGAATCCCAAAGCAGTCACACACTGGAGGGGAAAAACTTAAATACCTAAGAGTAGAGTGAGAGTGCTTGACATAGTTTGAGAAGGTTTGATAGGAAAACAATAATGAAAGAGACTCAGTTGAAATAGTTTTATAAAATAAGAGAGAGTTGTTCAGTAAAACAATTTTTTTACAAGAGTTGTGTAATCAATCAAACAACAGATCAAACATAGAGCCAAACAGGTTCAGCAACACTCACAAAACAAACCTTCACACAGGGATAATTGGGGATTAGGGACAAGTAGAGCATGTATGATGAACACATAACAGACAGAAATCCTTTGCAATTAGTGCAAATAGTAATACTTGGATTCATGAGTGCTAATTAGAACATAGTTACAGAATCAGAAGTACTCTAGGGGATTCACGGGGTTGGGAAACAGTATAGTATATGATTTCACACTAAACATGATTGAGCATATCCTCAAGGTAACAAATCAATAGGTGTATACCAGAACTAGGCAACCAATACACAAGCATTAAAACAGAGTAGAGTCACATTGAGGAAGATTACATGTTTATAAGAACACGCTTACCCTAAAGAGGTAAGACATAACTAGCATACTAAATGAAGCAATGATGAAAAGAGGTCACTTACATGTTGAACAACAAAACAATAGATAGAAACATATTAGAAACATGATAAACTGAAGCAGTAAAAGAAACATATTGATTTTTGGACTTGAATTGAAAATCAGAACATACCAGTAAAGAGATAGTAAATACAAAGTGAAGAACAGGAGAGCACAATAATTACCCTTGGCTTGTAGCCGTCTAATTAAGAACAATAGCCAGTAACAAAGAAAGATAGCAGAAAAACATTGAGTGTTAGAGAGAGTTTGAACTAATGTGTTCGCCCGTGTTGGTGTAAAGAGTAGAGTATATATAATAGTTTGAAGCTAGGTAAAATAAGGTAAAAATCACAATTATACAGTAATTATGGAACTCAGAATCAACTAGAGTAAAATCAGGGCAAGTACTACCTTAATTAAAGGAGTTATTTCGATTGGTAAGAAAAAGTAACAAATAAGGAAAGAAATCAATTTGTAATTGGAGTATAACAGATAAGGAAATAGTTCAAACAATGCAAGTATATAATAGTAAATAGGGCTAGGTACATAAGGTTCTAATTATGGAAATAACATAAGAATTAATTAAAAATATCGTCAACCATAAAATAAGGCAAGAAAATAACTTAGAGTTCGGAAATCAGTAAAAGATATCATCACAGGAAATCAGTAAAATGTATTAATCACAGAAAAATCAGGATTTCAAATAAATGACAGTATTAATTAAAGGAAATTACCACAAATCTCTGTCAATAGCAAAATAAACATAATATAGGCGGGAGAAGCAAACTCAGAAACCCTAATGAGCATAACTGGTAGAAATCACAAAAAATTCAGAACATGTTTATGAGAAACAAGCATACATACAAATCAAACGAACAAATAAGCGAAGAGGGTCTCAGAACCCAAAGTTAAGCCAATAAATTAGGGGGTTTTAAAATAGTAAATCAGGTAAAAAGGGAAAACCTAAATAAACCGTTTAAACATAGTAAAGATTACAGAATAACACCTAAAATCAGAAAAAAGTCATTTTGAAAAGGGGTGTAAGAAACCCTAGTTGTGAAGACGAAGAGACATTTGAAAAACAATCAGAATGATTCTCGTGAAAAAAAGTAGAATAACTCAAAATACTCTCACATCTGTTATAGATCTAGAGAGTCAAGAGATAAAGTTCGGGTGTCAGAGAAGAACAACCTAGAGATAGAGAGACTCCGTTTTAGAAGCCATAGATCTAGCCGGAAAAATAGAAAGATCTTACTCATACGGGCCAAGGTGGCCTGAGACGGCAAAGACGAGCCGTAAGTGTGGGTGAACATACAACTGGTCCCTTGAGGACCTCGGGGATGCAAGAAACCGGCCATGGAGAGGGAGCCATAGAGGCTAGGGGTGGTGGTGGAATCACCGCTGATACCGGCGAGCGAGTAGCCGGCGAGCAGGAGGCATGGTTAGGTAGAGAGATTGAGAGAGAATGAGAGGGTGTAACGGCAGAGAGTGATGAGAGAATAAGAGAATTGAGGGGGTAGGTCTTTTAGGTTAATTAAGGAAGGGGTGAATTTGTACCGTTGATCAGAATTGATCAACGACCAAGATTTAATTAGGTCTGGGCCGGGTAGATTTAGGAGCTGGGCTTTGGGGTATTGGGGCAGATTTAATTGGTGTTTGGGGCTGGTTTAGTTTAGGCTGAAATTGAAATAGAGTAGGCTATTTGTTAAATACCCAATTTAAATTAATTAAAAATAACTTATAAAATAGCTGATAATTATAATAAATGAATTTCATACATAGAAATTAATTTAAAATGATTATTAAATATTTTAAAAATACAAATGACTGATTTTTGGTAAAAATAGTACAAGATTACATGCTTAGGTTATAATTGCAAAGTTATTGTAATTGTAGCCAAAAGATGCCAATTTGGCTAATTATGAAATAATTTGATTTTAATAGGACCATAAATAATAAATTAAATCAAGAAATGCCTTTGAAATAATTTGCGATGCAATTTTATAGTTATTTATTGGAGATAATATTGTATAGATTAAATAAAATATTGTTTACATATGAAGTTGCTACTAATGTATGATTTTGAGGGTATACATGCAATTTAAAAATATTTTTGGGAAAAATTGGGTATTAACAGCTGCCCCTCTTTACGTGGAAATGATGAAAGAGGTTTCAAGTAAAGATATGATGGCCCATTTTGACCGAGCGAAATGGTTTGAGAGATTTAGGCCGCACCCCGGCTTTTGAGCTGCCTACATATCCCTGGTTTTACAGGAATCAGGCCATATGTAGTTCCGGATTCATCGACGATATATACCGATGAAATCATCACAAGAACGGACGCAACATCTAGGGATGGGTGAATGGATGGTTCACGAGAGATTAGGTTTGATATGGTTGAGAGAACTGGAGTGGGATCGCTCCTGCTGGGATAGCCGTTGCTCGTCAGGTCACCTGCAAATAAAAGCAATACAAGCGTATATTGTGCGTAAATTTAAACATAATGCAGGTTCCCGTTGGACTATGAAAGTTGTCTTTGGACGGTTAAGGATGATGTCCTCAGACCATGATGTCGTGGGCCATGAATTGTTTGATTAGAGATTCGCAGGCCATCAAATGATGTTCTCGAGCCATGAGGATGGTGCCTCCGAACTATGACGCCTTTGAATAATGATATGCAAATTTGAGAGAGATCCTCAGGCCATGACATGGTGTCTTCCGGCTATGAGGATGATGCCGTTAGACTATGACGCCTTTGGACAAGTTGGCGATATTTCAGCCCATGAAACGCAATAACATGATGTCAATAACACAGAGCTTAGTGTTGAGAAATGGAGGGTAGAGCTTAGCCCGAAAGAGGAGCAATAATGAATAATGCTTGAGAGACAGCGCTTAGTCTCGGTGAAAAGTAAATTTGAGGCAGAGCTTAGCCTCATGCAAGATGGAGACAGAGCTTAGTCTCATGCAAAGGAAGGAAGAGATTTTCCTTATGTAAAGTGGAGGTAGAGCTTAACCTCATGCAGATAGGAAGGCAGTGATTAGCCTTGTGCAGATGGAACACAGAGATTAGCCTCATGCAAGATGGAGGTAGAGCTTTACCTCATACAGGTAGGAAGGCAACGATTAACCTTATGAAGATGGAGATAGATACTAGCCTTATGCAAGGGAAGGCAGAGAGTAGCCTTATGCAAGGGAAGGCAGATATTAGCCTTATACATATGGAAGGCAGAGATTCGCCTTATGCAAATGGAAGGCAGAGATTAGCCTTATGCAAATGGAGACAAAGCTTAGTCTCATGCAAGGGAACGCAAAAAGTAGCCTTATGCAAGGGAAGGCAGATATTAGCCTTATGCAAAGTGGAGGTAGAGCTTAACCTCATGCAGATAGAAAGGCAACGATTAGCCTTATACAGATGGAGACAGGGCTTAGTCTCATGCAAGGGAATGCAGAGAGCAGCCTTATGCAAGGGAAGGCAACGATTAGCTTTATGCAAAGTTGAGGTAGAGCTTAACCTCATGGTGATAGGAAGGCAACGATTAGCCTTATGCAGATGGAGACAGAGCTTAGTCTCATGCAAAGGAAGACATAGAGTAACCTTATGCAAGGGAAGGCAGAGATTAGCCTTATGCAAAATGGAGGTAGAGCTTAACCTCATGCAGATAGGAAGGCAACGATTAGCCTTATGCAGAAGAATAAATAGCAGATGATAGAAGGATTTCTTAGCTGGTAGCAGATTGCGGTATTGCGATTATACGAAGCATGTTATCCTTTGTGCTGGTAGAAAATGTCGGCAAGTGCAATGGTTTCGAGAATTGTGACTTTGAACATGTTTGTTCTTTGTGCTGATGGCAAATTTTGGCATTTGCAACTGTGTTGAGATTTGTGACTTCGAAGCGTGTTTATTCTTTGTTCCTGAATCCAAAGAAAAATCGTGAGTTTTGTCAATGGGGAAGGTTGGTTCATATCCTCGCTGGCTTTGCTCGACTCGTTCTGCTTGGTCTGATGATCATGTTTATATCACCGGGGTGGCGTTTGATAAACAGAGCTATTTTGAAAGCAAGCATGCATGATTTTGTAAAGACCTAGTATAAATGTCACGACCCAAACTGGAGGATCATGATTTATACCCGGGCACGTACATTCTATCTAATCCTCTTATTATCTTTAAGGGCCGACGAGATCAATATGAGTGGTATATATGGATTATGAACACCAAACAATGAAAGATAACGAAATGAACATGCATAACATGTGATAATAAAACTTCCAAGAAACTACATATAAGTTAGGAGCTACCACGCTTCCATGAAAGATTATACAACAAAACTCAGCCGACACCTGTCTATGAGCCTCTAAAGGAGCACAAGTAATGCAACATAGTCGGAACAGGTCCCCAACATACCCATAATATCTATAACAAAAATTCATACCAAGACCACGGAAACTCCGGAGAAGGGATCTCACTTATAACCGCTGAACTGGAAAGCCTACTGTGGTGGGGGAGCTGTATCTACGTGTCTATCAGGACCTGCAGAATGACATGCAGCGTTCACAAATAAAAAGGACGTCACTACGAATAAAGTACTAAGTATGTAAGACAGGAAAGGATAAGTAAGAATAGTAATATTTACGAGGATAGAGAATATAAAACCTATATCATCTGGGTACCTATGAGGGCTACTTACATGAAATGTGTGATACATACATAAACCTTTAAAACATATGCCTCTATTAGCATCATCATCATCATATCGTACTCGGCCGTAATAGGCTCGGTAAAATGTACCCAGCCACGTGGAGCTCGGTAAACCCAATTGATCAGTGGTTTCACAATAGGTGCCATACCCGGCCGACTATAGCACTGCTCGGTAGAGTAAAATAGATATGTATATATACAATGGATGCAGGACTAAATGGAATCATATTCTGAACCTTTCAGAGTGACGTAAGGTCGATATTCTCCGTACACCTTATTAGGATTAACTCTTCGTCAAAAATCTTATAAGAATCAGGAAGTACCAACGACATTGATAACATAAGAATTAGAGGAGCAACCTCAACATCAATTGTTCCATAAGAAGGGAAACAATGTACGTATTTCTAGCTTCTAAGAGTAGAGTATTTTTGGAAGCTCGTTCATTGCATTATGTAAATTTGGAGTCGTGCAAAAGAAAGAAAGAGATAGCCTCACATACCTTGTATATACTGCCCCAATCTCATGCTATGCAATTGTCATGACTCCTTAGTCTACAATAAGAGGAACGACACTATCGTTATCATTTGAGCGTCATAACTATTATGTATCGACCACAACCTATTTTACGATGAAACGGACAGCACCTCCCCTATATATATTACTTCACACAAGTCAAAACAATCACCAAACAGCCCAAAAAACATCAATAATAATCAATTAAGCCTCCCAAAACAGTCCACACACAACCTAATAACTTCATACATAAGACGACCCCTGTAGTCGTGTCAAACGACCCATAAATGTTACGAAGAATTACCAGCCCACAACCCAAAATCTATATGGTATTTATACACACACTTCCTCCTCCAAAACTCCACAAAACATTAGTAAAACACGCAGCCCAACAGCAACACAAAACAGTCAGCAAAATAGTCCGCAACAAGTGAATAACTCGAACTCACGGCTTCCGATCACCGCCCCTTGAGTTCTTACAAGTATAAAACGAATTAAAATGAATTTACAGTACAAATAATTGATGAAAGAGAGAAGTAAACTCACCTTAATTTTTGGATAATTCAACCCTTATCTTGGTTCTTCAAACTCTAGGGTTTACCCCCAATTTGAACTTGAAAGAGAAGGAAAATCAATTAGGGTTTGTGGATAATTTTTGGGAGGAAGTATGCAGGGGTTTAGGTCTGGTTAGTTGTGAAATATAATTAAGGATATTTTTAAGGAGATAAGACTTTTAATGGGATCTTTGGCTGACCCGAAATTGCCTCTTTTTGGGCTATCATTTAACCAAGTAGGTGACCCACCTACTTGTCACNGTAACTAGACTCATAGATCTTCAATTTTTTGGGTAGATAACCCCGTAATTCCAAGTAGATTGGGAGAAAAGCTTAATAACATTTGACCTAAAGTTTAAGTAAAACTATGAACCTAAGTTGCGACAACTCTTGTCGACTTTTGTTTCATAACACGTTTGACTTCAAGACTATGATATGGATATTATATGATTCAAATACCTTAAAACACGACTTCTTGAGAATATCAAGCACCCCTAGGTTTACCTAAATATACGAGTAACAACATCCTTAATTGGTTTAACTTATAATACGTGTTAATCACCCTTATACACTCTTGTATCATTTAAGATCAATAGGATTAAATTCTTATCATCTGAAAGATAATATCTTCTCATGTTTACGTCAATTAACTTATGGCATGAGCCAACGTACGTGAATATGGATGGTAACACCCTCCCCCCCTTAGGAGCATTCGTCCTCAAATGTAAGTGTTTAGGGGGATCCTAACTCACCGTGGATTCCAACGGAAATTTCCGGCCCAGTTTTCCCCTATAAAATGGATACTAGACAAACTTGCAAGCAGTTAAACCTAACATATTGCCTTGCAAGGCTACGCAAAGCATTATGGATATGTACATTATCTTCATATCACCATTGTGTATTAAGGAAGAGTACTCTCAAGCTATTGCTTACTTCATAGAGTTGTTTCACCTTCTAATGTGTCATGCGCCCCCTCGGCATCCTTGTTATATTGAATCTGGAACAAGTTAGGGTATTTAGACTTCATTTGCTCTTCTGCTTCCCAAGTAATTTCTTCCATGTTCTTGTTCCTCCACAATACTTTGACGGAAGCTACATTCTTTGTTCTTAGCTTGCAGACTTGTCGATCTAATATAGCTACTGGCACTTCTTCATATGATAGATCCTCTGTAAATTGTACATATTTGATAGGGACGACTCGAGAAGGGTCTCCAATACATTTCCTCAACATAGATACATGGAATACCGGGTGGACAAATTCCAATTCGGATGGCAATTCTAACTCATAAGCAACCTGTCCAATTCGTCGAAGAATTTGTACGAACCGATATACCGTGGACTCAACTTACCCTTCTTCCCAAAATGCATAACACCCTTGATCGGCGAGATCCTCATGAAAACCCAATCACCAACCTCGAACTCCAGATCCTGACGTCTGACATCAGAATAAGACTTTTGACTACTTTGTGCCATCCTCAGCCGCTCTTGTATGAGTTTCACCTTCTCAATGGCTTGGTGAATCAAATCTGGCCCATATAGTTCTGTTTTACTTACTTCGAACCATCCAAGTGGTGATCTACATCTCCTCCCATACAGTGCCTTGTACGAGGCCATTTTAATACTGGAATGATAACTATTATTGTAGGCAAATTCTATGAGTGGAAGACGGTCATCCCAATTCCTCTTGAAATCCAGAACACATGCTCGTAGCATAGCTTCAAGTGTCTGAATGGTACGTTCAGCCTATCCGTCAGTCTTTGGATGGAATGCAGTGCTGAGATTCACTTGTGTGCCTAAACACTTCTAAAAAGACCTCCAAAAGTTAGCAGCAAATTGCGCTCCTCGGTATGATATAATAGATATCGGTACACCATGAAGCCTAACAATCTCCTTGATATACAACTTTGCATAATCTCCAGCTGTGTAAGTTGTCTTAACTGGCAGAAAATGGGCACATTTTGTAAGTCGATCAACTATCCCCTTATGGAGTCAAACTTATGATAAGAGCAAGGCAATCCAATAATGAAGTTCATATTAATCACCTCCCATTTCCAGGTCGGAATCTCTATATTTTGAAGCAATCCACTAGGTTTCTGATGTTCGATTTTTACTTGTTGACAATTAGGACACTGGGCTATAAAATCTACAATAGACTTCTTCATGTTATCCCACCAATACTGCTCCTTAACATCATGATACATCTTTGTCGAGCCGGGATGGATGGAATATCAGGATTGATGAATCTCAATCATAATCTTCTCTCAACCCTGCCACATCATGCACACATAACCTGCCCTGATATCTCAGTGCCCCATCTGCTCCGATCTCAAAAGCTGTAATTTTACACTGTTGAATGTTCTCTCTCAATCGTACCAAGGTAGGATCTTCATATTGTCGTGCTTTTACCTCGGCTACCAAAGATGATTCTGATGTATTATGTACAGTAACCCCTCTTTCTTGAGAGTCTAACCATCTAATTCCTATATTGCCTAGCTTGATGAAGCTCTTTAGTCAACCCCTGTCTACCTGCCTCAATGTGTACTAAGCATCCCATTGACTTACGACTGAGAGTGTCTTCCAAAACATTGGCTTTACCGATATTGTACAATATCTCGACATCGTAATCTTTCAGTAATTCAAGCCACATACGCTGCCTCAAATTCAACTCCTTCTTCTTGAAGATGTATTGTAAACTCTTGTGATCTGTGTAGATGTCAACATGGGCGCCGTATAAGTAGTGCCGCCATATCTTCAAAGCATATATTACTGCATCCAATTCCAAATCATGGGTCGGGTAATTATTTTCATGCTTCTTCAATTGTCTTGATGCATAAGCAATCACCTTCCCATGTTTCATCAATACACACCCCAAACCTATACATGAGGCATCACAATATACCACATAACCTTCTGTTTCTTCTAGGAGAGTGAGCACTAGCGCATATGTCAATCGATTCTTTAACTCCTGAAAACTTCGTTCACAAGCGTCAGACCACTGGAACTTAGTAGCTTTCTGTGATAACCTAGTCAATGGTGCTTATATAGAGGAAACCCCTTCTACAAATCGCCTATAATATTCTGCTAGCCCCAGGAAGCTGCGGACTTTTGATGGTGTTGTAGGTCTCGGCCAATTCTTTACTGCATCCATCTTTTGAGTGTCAACACTAATACCCTCATCAGATATCACATGGCAAAGGCATGCTACTGAGTTCAGACATAATTCACATTTGGAGAGCTTAGCATATAACTCACGATCCTGAAGCGTCTGTAATACTATCCGCAAGTGGCCCGCATGTTCCGCCTCCGAACGAGAATACACAAAAATTTCATCAATGAATACGGTCACGAACACATCAAGATAGGGCGTGAATACAGTATTCATGAGATCCATAAATGCTTCTGGGGAATTTGTTAGCCCAAACGACATCACCAAGAACTCAAAGTGCCCATATCTTGTCTGGAAGGCCGCCTTTGGAATATCCTTCTCCTTAACCCTCACCTGATGATACCCTGAACGTAGTCAATCTTGGAGAAATACTTGGCACCCTGAAGTTGGTCAAACAGGTCGTTAATCCTTGGAAGTGGATACTTGTTCTTTATAGTAAACTTATTCAACTGTCGGTAGTCGATACACATCCGTAACGACCCGTATTTCCTCCACGAATAGGACTGGCGCACCTCAGGGTTAAGTGTTAAGCCTAATGAAGCCCTTTTCCAGCAAGTCCTTCAACTGCGCCTTCAACTCGCGCAACTCTGTCGGGGCCATCCTGTATGGAGGAATAGATATGGGTTGAGTGTCAGGCAATACATCAATGCTAAACTCAATCTCCCTTTCAGGAGGAAGGCCTGAAAGTTCATCTGGGAAAACCTCTGGAAATTCATTGACCACGGGGATTGATTTTAGAATAGGCGGCTTCGTCTCTGCATCCCTAACGCGAACGAGATGATAAATGTACCCTTTTGAGATCATCTTCCTTGCCTTAAGATAGGAAATAAACCTACCTTTCGGCATAGCAATGTTCCCTTTCCATTCGATGATGGGTTCATTAGGAAATTGAAACCTAACCATCATCGTACGACAATCAACATTTGCATAGCATGAGGCCAACCAGTCCATTCCCATTATCACGTCGAAATCAACCATTTCTAATTCAAATAAATTAGCCGAGGTTTGGCGACTACAAATCATCACTGTGCAACCTTTATATACCCTTCTAGCAATCACAGAACCTCCTATCAGAGTAGATACCACCGCAAGTGGTTTACTTATCAATTAAGGTTCAACGCCAAACTTATCAGCCACAAAAGGTGTAACATATGATAATGTAGAACCCAGATCAATCAACACATATACATCATAAGAAAACACAGACAATATGAATGTAACAACATCCTGAGACGACTCGAGATCCTCTTGACCTACTAGAGCGTAGGTTCTACTTTGAGCACCACTCGAACTCGGCACTGCACCTCTACCTCTACCACGACCTGTTGACTGCTAAAAACCCCGTGCTGGAGGTCGAACTGATGAGGAAGAACCAGACATAGATCCAGTTAGCTGAGCCATACCACCACCTTCTCTGTTAGGACAATCCCGCTTCATATGGCCAGACTGTCCGCAAGAATAGCACGCATCAGAACCTCGACGGCACAGTCCAAATGGGCCTTGCCACACTGATCACAATGGGGTGTTGGGAGTTTTGTCTGACTAGTATCCCTATGATATTGCGAGCCTGATGGCCGCGAACTTTGACCTGGACCAGAATAGGTAAATCGATCATATCGAGGCCTCTGAAACTGTGTAGGAGCACTAGCTATAGGTGGTGCCTAACTCCTCGAAAACTAGGGCCTAACACTACCTCTGAAGTCATGAGAATACCCTACAAACCTCGCCCTCTTATGCTGGCCCCTATCCTGCTCCCTATCTGTCCTTTGCTGGCGCTTATGATCCTCTAGGGTCTGGGCGTAAGCCTGAATACGGGAAATATCCATGCCCTCCACCAAGGACGCTATCGTGCAATCATTTATCAGATGTGGTCCCAACCTGTTCACGAACATATGCACCATATCACACATCGCGGCCACCATATGAGGAGCATACCTTGCTAAAGAATCAAACTACATGTTATACTCTCACACACTCATATTACCTTGTCTATGGTTCAAGAACATTTCAGCTCTAGCTCGTCGTATCTCAACAGGCAAATAGTGACGAAGAAAGGCCTCAGAAAATTCCTTCCACATAGCTGGAGGACATTCAGACCCCTGGATCTCTCCCAACTATCATACTAGAAAAAACTGCTAAATCCCGTAACCGATAAGAAGCCAACTCTATTGCCTCTATATCTGTAGCATGTATAACCCGTAGTGTACGATGAACCTGGTCAATAAAAGACTGTGGGTCCTCCTTGGGGTCTGATCCGGTAAACACTGGAGGGTCTAGATTAATAAAATCACGAACTCTCGTACTATCCGGTTTATCAACAGCACCGGTATTCTGCCTCTGAGCCTGAGCAACTACCAAGCTAGTCAACAATTGCACCGCACTCCGCATATCCTGGTCTTTAGGGTCAGACGGAGGAACTGGTGGTGCTGGGTTCCTCCTAATATCCTCTGGATGAGACGGAGTAGATGAGGTATGAGACGACATCTCACTCTGAGCCTCACTTTGGCCTGATCTGGCTTGAGGCACCTGACTGGTACTGTAAAGACCCGTAAAATTTCATGTCTAAAATAATTCGCGAATGGGTCCCTATGTTGTTATAACTGTAAAAATTCTTCGCGGCGAGGTTGCTCGCCGCGGTTCTGACCTTTATGATTAAAAAGTACCCCGAAACTCAAAAGATAAAATTTTCCAGAATTGTGTTGTTATGCGACGCACTATGAGATCGCATAACCTGTATGGGGACCGCATAATGGTCGCATACATGATCAGGATTCTCTCCAAATTAAGGACAACTGTGCGGCCAGAATGCGATCGCATTTTGGGAATGCGGACCGCATAGTTTTCGCATTGTTGCCCCATTGTTTTTGCGAGGGAGGTTATGTGACGCACTATGCGATCGCATAACAGGTATGCAGACCGCATAGTGGTCGCATACCTGGGCAGATTGTTTTCCAATTTTGGCCCATTTGAGGGCCAACTATGCGACAAGCATGAAGACCGCATAGCAGAAATGCGATCTCATTCCTGACCGGATTCTGTGTCGGGGATCCTATTTTTCTAATTTTAAAACCCGACCCCCTGTTAAATAAAACACCCCCCCCCCCC